>JACEIK010000332.1:426626-437443 GCA_018107945.1 Datura stramonium
CTAGCAAGAATTAGGATGTCCCTCCTTCACGTGGGCAAGACGTGGGATCATCATACCCTTATACATGATGGTTGTCGGTTAAGACGAGTGTCCCATTATTCTTCATGATTTCAGTTATGCATGTTTATGACTTATAATATTATATTTTCAGCAGGTTTAACCCAATGATCAGTTTAAAAGCTTTTACTTATGATTTCAGTTATAACAAGTCGTATGATTTCTATTTTCAATTTTGGGTCATTCTTTCATATCTGATATTCAGCTTATGGCTATACATGTTTTCAGATTCAGATTTCAACATGTAGCCTTATTCTTATGATCTACGATATATGCTTATATGCATGAACTCAGTTAACAAATACTCAACATGTTTTACTTACCTTGCATACTCAGTATATTCCAAGTAATGACCACACACTGTATGCTGTATTATTTCATGATACAGGTTCAGACGTTCAAACTCAGTCTCGCCATTAGCCAGTCTCTACAACTTAGTCCAGTTCTCTTATTGGCAAGTCCTCATCCTTCAAGGAACTTCAGATTGTTGAGTTGAGTACTTTCAGTTTTACACTTTTAGTAAGCTAGTTGGATATGTTGTCCTATCAGTTCTTCAGTTATGTTAGAGGCTTTTTCAGGCAATATATAGAAATTCAGCTTTGTCAGCATCGTCTCTGTTTAAGATTCATATGTATTCATACTTCCTCTTATGCATGTTTTATAATATCTATTTCTGCTTGATGTATTCTCTTTAGCTGCTATGTTCATGCCATGGGTCGACTTGGAGCCATTCGTAGTTCTAGATCTCGTATATCAATCCAAACCTGTGTTCGGGTCGTGACAATTGCTATGGTGATTGTCTCAACATGGCAATCCAAAATGGCATGATAGGAAAACAACCAGCTCATTCCTAGTATAACATCAAAGTCTACCATATCTAAGATCACCAAATCTACCCGCATATCATACCCCATAAAGCCCACCGAACAAGCACAGTAGACTCTATCTACAACCACAGAATCCCCAAAGGGAGTAACAACATGAATTGGGGCAACAATAATATCACAAACAAAATTCAACCCCATAACAAATAGGAAGACACATATAAAAAAGTAGAGCCAAGATCAAATAAAGTAGTAGCCATTCTGTCATATACGAGAATAGTACCTGTGATGACTTCGGCTGAATTCTCTACCTCAGGTCGATTGGGGAATGCATAGAAGTGAGCTGACTACTTGCCTGAGTGTGACAACCCAAAAGTTCCTAAAACTAGACCCGAGGGTTGAAAGTTGGTCAAGCAGAGAAACTACAAAATTGCCTTAGGATGGGTCTCAGTACAAGTCGTAGGTTCCTGGTACGACCCGTACCAGGACCTGTGGTGAGAGGCTCAACAACTATCAGGCCCTTGGTGAGGTAGGTACGATTGGTGGTCACGAGTCATACTTGGATGGTAGGAGTCGTACCATAGGGTCATATGAGGAGATTCAGAGCAGTGATCTGAGATGAGGTGAGGAACCATGAGCCTTATTATGGCTCGTGTTAGGATGGTACGAATCGTGGTAGGTGCCTGTGGCAGGAAGATCAGGAAATGATCAAAGGAAGGACCTGAAACCACGAGACTCAGTATGAGACGTGGTAAGGTCCTACGAGTCGCAGGATGATTCGTAGCACTGGACGGGATAATTTTAAATGCGAAGTCTCAGGGGTATTTTCATAATTTACTAAGCTTTTAACTCCTAAGTGACATCATTTTGGGTTCTTAAAGAAGTCTATTAAGGGGTTTTGGTAAGCCTAAACCCTCATTCTACTCCTAACATCCCTTTGGAATATTAAATCCTCTCAAGCCAAGATTAGGGTTCTTCATTAATCTCTTCAAATCTTTCTTGGGTTTTCAAGACAAGTCAAGGAATCATCTACACAGGTATGTAGGACTATGAATGAGGAGTTTCTTCCACCCTCATGCCCTTTCCAAGTTGAATTCATGATCCCCACCTTCCAAGCCTAATTTTCAATAATTTAGGGCAAAACTTATTAGGGATGAATTCTTTCATGTTCTTCCATGAAATCAACATCCTTGAAATTCAATTGATATTTCTATGATTATGAATACATGTCCTTTATCAAATACTTCATGAATATATAGGTTTCAAGTCTCAAATATGATTTTTGAACTTTTAGGGTTTTGACCCAAATTGCATGAAATTCTATGATTCTCTTATGATTTAATGTCTCTTAAGATTCAAGCTATGAATTATGATTATGATGCATGTTTTCTACTAGATTCCTCATGAACCTATGAATTACAAGATATGATAATTTCTGTCATGACCTTAACATAGGTCTGAACCGGGACACGGGAAAAGGAACCATGAGAGACTCCAAGTCGACCTAGAGCATTGTCACGACCCGAACATAGGCCTGGATTGAAACAAGGGACAAGGAGCACGAGAGACTCCAAGTCGACCCATGGCATGAACATACATCTAACTCAATTAATAAAAACGGAAGACTTAACATAATAAACATAATGGGAGTCTAAGTAGAACATACAATCCGAATATATAGCACGAGTCTGAAGCTGAATACAATCTATTGCCTGAAAAGCCTCTAATTTTGATGAGTTGATGGGACAAGACCCTAACTAACTCTCTAAGTATGAAACTGAAAATACGTAAACATAACTGAATGGAAGAGGGGCCCTTGACAAATGAGGACTCACCAACAGAGACTGGATGCTAACTCCAGAAATTGGCTAGTGACAAGGCTGAGTCTGAAGATCGGAGCCTGTATCATAAAACGATTCAGCATAGAGTATGCGGTCAGTACGTGGAATGTATCGAGTATGCAAGGTAAGTAAAACCGAATAATTAAGGAAAATCATTTAAAATATGCATAATATAAAACATAATCAAGACAAGAATCTGAGAGAAGGGCTTGCATGCTATTTTGTGAAATCATGATCTAAACATAACTGAACATCATAAGTGAATCGAATGACCCAAAGGTGAAATCTAATAATCATAAGTAAAACTGAACATTGGGTCAAACCTGCTTTAGGACACACACACACATATGTATATATATCATAAATTATAAACATGCATAACTGAAATCATGAGGAACAATGGGAGACTCATCATGTAACCGACATTACCACGATAAAGCTTACATGGTCCTGACTATCACACCTCAAGTGGGCAAAGCTGTCTAAGGCCTTGCTAGGGCTAAAGACGCTACCGTGATATCGATATCAAGCTGAAGGCCCCTTGGGACAGGGGAAAGCTCACATAGGAGGTCCCAAAATAATCTGACCATACCTATGTTGGCGCATAGTTCTGAGGCATAAGATTGACTAACCTTTAGCCTACTCTGTGCTAGACACTACTCCCAAAATTATACATATGCTCTCTATCATTTTTCAACGAAGCTAACCATCGTCTATTGATGAAGCTAAATAATCATGTACATATAAAATCTGAAATCATACATGAGGAGCCTTAGCTCAAACCATATCACAAGATGAACACAATTGGAATTCTTGACTCCAAAATCATGTGGTAAGCTAATTCGTGAAATCATAAATAATACTTGAACATATGGACTTTCTCAATACTTAAACATACTTGAAAATACTTAATTCACTTGAAAACATGATCATAGACATGGTAACTTGAAAACATGCTTTTCATCATACTTGAGCATACATCATAAATCTCAACTTTAATAAACTTCTCATGGACGGGCATTATAATTTATAAAACTTGAAAACATGATTTTATAATTGAAAACATCATAAAACTTGCCCATGAATCATAATTCAATAATAGAAACATGCTTAGATTATACCCATGGTAGAAACTTAGGAAATTCATGCATTGGGTTAAAACCCCATAGGATCATCATATGGATTTTCATGAATTAGAGAGGACTGGGCATGGGTGTGAACAAATTCATCCATTCATAACCCTACGTACCTGAAAAAAATCTGATTTTATAATTCCTCTGATTGCCCAATGAAGAATTGAGAAGAATTTGGAAGAAATTAAGCTTGATCACCTCTCTAGCTCTCTAAGTTTGCATGCATGAGTAGGAATATTCTAGAATGAACTTACCCCTCTTAAAAATCATTATTCATAGCTTAAAATGACGTAGTTTAGGGTTTAGGATCATAGGAATTATGGATAAACCCTTACTAAATTTGCAGAGAAAAGCTGACTGCCAGTCCCAACGAGGGACTAGACGAGTCGTTACAGGGAAAATGAATCGTCGTCTACTATCGTGAAGTCCACTGCCATTTTTCCGCCCCCACGAGGGACCTAACGACTCGTTACCGGTGACCACAAATCATGGTCACCACTCTTTACCTCCACTGCCCAAACCTCAAGTCATTCACTAAATGCTGACCACGACCAACCTAACGAATCGTGGCATCTGACCACGACTAGTTGTGTCCATTTGTAGGGTACACTACCAACTCAACCTTCACCTTCCAATTTCCCTTGACCACGGGTGACCTGATGACTCATGGGGCTGACCACGACTCGTGGTCACACCCGTGGTCACCCCAACTCTGAGTTTTCCAGGCAATTCAACAATTCTCACCACGAGTCACTTAACTACTCGTGGTCAACCTGACGGGTCACAGGATGACTTATTCTGTGATCTGGTGTAGAAAATTCTATTTTCTCCATTTCAACTCCCAGGTCTAATCTTAGGGCTTCCGGGTATAACAATATCTCCTCCTTGGGAACATTGATCCTCGAATATTGAAAATCATACAGAAAGGCAAAGAAATGCAATCATCATACTCAAATACTGATCATATAAGCTGAAAACTGACGGAATGACTAACTCCGCTTTGAAATACATGTATGAACTTAATTCATGAATCATACAAACATCCATATACATGAAAGAAACTAAGTCACATGAACTGAACATGAAACTAAATAGAGTTTTAGGGCAAAAGCTAATACCTTAACTTGGAACTGAGTCGGTAGGAAATAAATGTGGGTATCTAGCCATCATATCTGCTTCGGTTTCCCACGTAGCTCCCTCAACATGATGATTCCTCTATAAAACTTTAATTGAAGCTATCTCTTTGTTTCTTATCCTTCAAACCTGTCGATCCAGTATTTCCACCGGAACCTTCTCAAAACTAAGGTTGTTTTTCACACCTACACTCTCCACCGGAACAACTAGAGATGGATCCCCCAAACACTTTTTTAAGAGCGACACATGAAAAATAGGATGAATGGAAGCTAATTCCGAGGGCAACTCCAATTCATATGTTACCTTGCCAACCCGTTTCACAATTCGGTATGGGCCAACATAACAGGGACTGAGTTTTTCTTTCTTTCCAAACCTCATCACTCCCTTCATGGGAGACACCTTCAGAAACACCCAATCATCCACTTTGAACTCAAGTTCTCTCCTTCTCACATCAGCATAGGACTTTTGGCGACTTTAAGCTATTTTCAACCTGTCCCAAATGAGCTGAACTTTCTCCATGGCCTCAAGGACTGAATCTGGTCCTATCATCGCAACTTCACTGACTTCAAACCAACCAATAGGTGATCTACATCTCTGCCCATAGAGAGCCTCAAACGGAGCCATCTGAATGCTGGTATGGTAGCTGTTATTGTATGCAAACTCAATAAGAGGAAAATGGTCATCCCAACTACCCTTGAAGTCAATCACACATGATTTCAACATGTCCTTGAGAGTCTGAATTGTCTGCTCCGCCTGACCATCCGTTTGCGGGTGAAATGTTGTACTGAGCTTGACCTGAGTACCAAGTCATTTTTGAAACAATCTCCCGACTGATAGGTAAACTGAGTACCTCTTTCTGATATGATAGACAAGGGCACTCCATGCAACCGAACTAGATCTCGGATGTATAGTTCGGCATAATCCTCCGCTAAATCAGCGGTTTTGATCGGTAGAAAATGAGCGGCTTTGGTCAACCGGTCTATTACCACCCATATAGAGTCATACTATCGATGAGTGCGAGGCAATCCTGTGATGAAGTCCATATTGATCTTCCCCCACTTCCAAGTAGAGATACTGATATCCTAAAGCACACCTCCTGGTCTCTGGTGCTCAACCTTCACTTGCTGACAATTCGGGCACTTAGCCACAAATTCAGCGATGTCCTTCTTCATGCCATTTCACCAATAGACTTCCCATAGGTCAAGGTACATCTTGGTGGCACTTGGATGTATTGAATACCTGGAACCGTGAGCCTCATGCAACATCTAATTTCTCAAATCATCAACGTTCGGGACACACAAACATTCCTGACATCGAAGCACACTATCTCCCCCTTTGGAGAATACCTATACCTTCTGATTATGAACAACTTCCTTTAACTTTACCAAAATGGGGTCCTCGTCTTGTCTAGATTTTACATCAGTCACCAAGGACAATTCTGATCCATTCTGAACAATAACACCGCCATCAGTCGAGTCAACTAAATGAACTCCCAACCTTGCAAGCCGATGCACATCCTTCACGAGCTCCTTCCTCCCCTCATCTACATAGGACACGCTCTCCATAGAGAGTCTGCTACTACATTAGCCTTACCCGGATGGTAAAGGACGCTCATATCATAATCCTTGAGTAACTCCAACCACCTTTTTGCCACAGATTTAGGTATTTCTGGGTAAACATATATTGTAGGCTCTTGTGGTCCGTAAACACATTTAAATATACCCTATACAAATAGTGTCTCCAAATATTTAATGCAAATACCACCCCCGTCAATTCAAGATCATAGATCAGGTAATTCCTTTCATGCACCTTCAGCTGCCTGGAAGCATATGCTATAACCTTGTCGTGTTGCATCAATACACAATCAAGACCAATCTTGGAAGCACCACAATACACCACAAACCCATCGATACCCTCGGGTAGGGTTAACATCGGTGTTGAGGTGAGTCGGGTCTTCAACTCCTGAAAGCTCCTCTCACAAGCCTCCGACCATTGGAACTTCACTTTCTTCTAGGTCAATTTGGTCAATGGCACTGCAATAGATGAGAAACCTCAATAAGTCTCCGATAGTACCCAGCTAAACCCAAGAATCTCTTGATATCGGAAGGATTCACCAGTCTCGGCCAATTCTTTACCGCTTCTATTTTCTGAGAGTCCACCTTCATACTCTCACCTGACATCATATGTCCCAAAAATGCCATTGAGTTCAACCAAAACTTGCACTTGATGAATTTAGCATATAATTGGCGATCTTTGAGAGTCTGTAGTACCACTCCCAAATGAGCGGCATGCTCCTCCTCGCTCCGAGAGTATATCAGGATGTCATCAATAAACACGATCACGAACATATCCAAGTATGGATTGAACACCTTGTTCATCAAATCAATAAAAGCTGTAGGAGCATTCGTTAGTCCAAAAGACATAACTACAAACTCATAATGACCATACCGCGTCTTGAAGGCTGTCTTCGGGATGTCACTCTCCCGAACCCTGAGTTGATGGTATCTGGATTTGAGACCTATCTTCGAAAAGCCCTTGGCACCCTGAAGCTGGTCAAACAAATCATTGATCCTGGGTAGAGGATACCTGTTCTTGATGGTGGCCTCCTTTAATTGCCGATAATCAGTACACATACGAAGAGAACCATTTTTCTTTCGGACAAAAAGAACTGGTGCACCCCATAGGGATTTGCTCTGTCTGATGAACCCCTTATCTAAAAGGTCTTTCAACTGCTCTTTCAACTCCTTTAACTCATATGGGGCCATTTTGTAGGGAGGAATAGATATAGGCTACGTATCAGGAAGAAGGTCAATATCAAAATCAATCTCACGCTCAGGAGGGATCCCGGTAGATTATCTTGAAAGACTTCTGCATACTCACATACTACTGGGACAGATTGGATTCGGGGTCTTGGATGTAGCATCCTTAACCCTAACTAGATGGTATACACAACCTTTGGAGATCATCTTTCTGACCTTAAGGTAGGAAGTGAAATGACCTACATCCATAATTAAACTACCCTTCCATTCTGGGATTGGCTCACTTGGAAATCTGAACTCTATTTCCCGGGTTTTGCAATTAACAGAGGCATAACATGCAAATATCCAATCCATGCCAAGGATAACATCAAAATCGGGCATGGCTAACTTTACTAAATCTACTGAGGTGACTTTCTGAAGGACGGTGACTGGGCAACTTCTGTATACCCATCTAGCTACAACTGAATCACCCACTGGAATAGAGACTGAGAAGGGTTCTGATAAGATTTTGGGACTGACTCTGAAACTACTAGCCACATAAGGTGTCACAAAAGACAAGGTAGCCCCTGGATCTAACAAAGCATATACATTAAGATGGAAAACTCGTAACATACTAATGACTACATCTGGGGAGACCTCCTTCTCCTGGTGGGATGCTAAGGCATAGAATCTATTTTGGCGCTGATTGCCACCTGTGCTAGTAGGTGCCCCCTGCTGGGCTAGGCTACAGATAGAGCTGCCGAACTGAATGTTAGGCCTCGACCCCTATCATGGACTTGTATAGCTATTGGGAAATCTTTGAGCATATGTCTGGCCTTATCGCACCCGAAGAAAGCACCCCTACCCGCCAAACACTAACCCGTGTGCCTCTGGCCACACCTGTTGCAAACGGGGATACTGGAATCTGCGGGCCTGATGCTCTGGCTCCTAGATCCTGATGCTCGTCCTCTCTGGTTGTGCCTAGGTCTGGATGGCATACTCATCATTGAAGATGCTAGGGCTGAAGATCTCTGGTGGGATTGCTGTCGGTGCCTACCACCTGGCCTCGGTTGAGAGAACCTATAGTTGTCTGTCCTGGCCCTTTTGGCCTCTCTCTCCCTTAGATGCTCCGCCTCCATCTTATGCGCGTACAATAATATTCAAGGAAAATCCATATCCTGATGGAGCATGGCGGTTCTGCAATCCTTGTCTAGATAGTCCGCCACCCCATGAACAAACCTACTCACTCGCGCCCTCTAATCAACCACTAACTCTGGGGCATACTTTGACAGACGAGTGAACTCTAGGACATATTCCTGCACTTTTATCTTCCCCTATTTTATATTCATAAACGCGGTCTCCTTCAACTCCCTCATCACACAAGGGAAGAACCGATCTAGAAAAGCGACGTGAAACTTGTCACGCCCCACCTTGGGAGGCATGACTAGCACCTGGTGCCCTTCTAGGATCTGAACTGCTGAGCTGACTGATCCTAAGCACCTCTGGTGCAGGGCTGTCTCTATCTCTAGAATCAAGAAAACAACGGGCTATATAGCGGCTGTAAATACAACCCCCGACCAACAAGGCCTATAGCCACCTGTGAAAGTAAACAGCTAACCAAAGACAAACAATCATGGGGAGTTCTACGCGGGCTGACAAGGCCGCCAATCAACAGCTAAACAGGGCCCCACATGGCAAACACACGTAGTCTAAAACACATATGGGCCCCGCATGGATGATATCATCTAACCACAGGGAAGTAACACAATCTGCAAGCCTCTAGGAGTAATAAGATGGTCGGGACAAGGCCCCGACCTACCCATATGTACAAACAAAAGGAATAAACCTCTATCACACAAGCCTCGAAAGAAGGGAGCTAGCAGTTCCGTACGACTAACTCGAACTACGAGGGACCTGCTCCTCCTCTATCTGTACCTGCAGGAAAGTAATGCAACGCCCTGGGAAGGGCGTCAGTACATCATGTACCGAGTATGTAAGGCAATAGCTAAGTTGAATAGGACTAGAAGTAAATAAAAAGAAGAGCTGAAAGATTAACCTGTACGCCTGCTGATTCGTAATCTGCACCTAACTGATACTACATGAACATAAGCCAAGACTGCATACTTACACATTTATACACTACAACTAGCAAACAAGAATTCATACAAGAACCCCACCTGGCCCCTATAAGCCGGGAGGTACAATCAGCACAGAATAACTCGCTCAGGCCCCCATAAGTCCTAGCGAGCACATCTCAATCTATATACCCCTACTCAGGTGTCTGCAACTCTACTAGTATTGTAGCCAACCTACCGATCCCCTGGGTCTACCACTGGGCCCGCTTGGCCCCTGAACTATAGCTGTGTCTGAGTCTGAGTCCGGAGGACTCCTGATATCTACACCCCGGGCGTAAACGCTCAATGGGTGTGTGTATATGAGGATCTGGATCTCCATCTTCGTCCCTTGCGGACGGCATGCCGCTCCGTAGAGCGACGTATCCTTTCCCTTGGCGGGCGAGCAACACAGCTATTAACCCTGGGGCGATCATGGAAGGCTCCTAACTAAGGGCAACCCCAACCCAGGTGCTATACTGACACATCAATCTATCTGCATAAAGAGAGCATATCTGGCCTTCTGGGCCTCATGCTAGTGCTACTCGCTTCTGGGATAATCTGTATGGCTATCTGCAGGCACGCCATGTGCCCGTATTTGATCAGAGGATCCTGATAGTGATCATGATCTCTAATAGTCTGGGATGAATATAGCGAGGTCTGAAGTGGCCTGACAATACTCTGAATATCCTACTCGGACATCTATAACTCATGAATAACTGTGGGGTTCCGGATGGCTAACTACTTTATTCTTCTAATTAATCAACTATAGGGCTGGCCCTCTCCTCGCACTCTGTACCTGAATACCTTACAAGAACTGGCTAGGGTGCTGGCCCGTCGTTGACTACTGATGTGGACCCCCCCTTGGGCTACCCATGGGTTTATCTGACTCGGACGACTGGGCTGGCTTGCTGGGCGTCCTACATGATAATTGTTAAGTCGACTAAGACTGACAATCACTGATAAGGCTAAAGGGATG
>JACEIK010000332.1:444109-501596 GCA_018107945.1 Datura stramonium
AATCTGAAATCATAACATGAGGAGCCTTGACTCAAACCATACCACAAGTTGAAAATAGTGGGAGTCTAGACTCCAAAATCCATGTGGTAAGCTAATACATAAAGTTTAGATAAATTCATGAAACATACTTAATCATATAGGCTTGCCCAATACTTAAACATGCTTGACATAGATTTGATCATTTGAAAACATGAACATAGACATGGGTATTTCAGAATCATACTTTCTTCATAAATATTTTATCATACTTGAATACATATTTCATAGATCTCAATTCATGGATGGGCATCATAATTTATAAAAATTGAAAATATAATTTATAATTGTAAATATTATAAAATCTACCCATTAATCATAATTCAACATTAGAAACATGCTTAGATCATATCCATGATTGAAACTTAGAGAATTCACATATCGAGTTAAAAACCCCCATAGATTCATCAATTACAATTTCATGAATTGAGAGGGGCTTGGGAATGGGTATGGACAATTACACCCATTCATAACCCTACATACCTGAAGAGATCTGATTTCACAGCTTCCTTGATTGCCCAATGATAGTTTGGGGAAGAAATTGAGGAATCTAGGCTTGATCACCCTTAGGAGCTTCTAGAATTGCATGAATGAAAGTGAATAAGCCTGGAATGAACTTACCCCTCTTAAAATACTCTATTCTGAGCTTAAAACGACGTAGTTTAGGCCTTAGGAATTACGAAAAAACCCTTAATAAATTTGCAGGGAAAAACACACTGACAGTCCCAACGAGGGACTAGATGACCCATTGTCCTTGACCACGACTCATGGTCACCTCCCATTGCCTACAATGGAATTCTACCTTCAATGGTCACCACAAGNACAATGGAATTCTACCTTCAATGGTCACCACAAGGGACACCACGACTCGTGGTATGCCCGTCGACTCATGGTGACTGGTCGTTGGGTGCAATGCTAGAACATTCATCCTTCAGACCATTCACTAACCATGACCCACCGAACGACTCGTGGTCCCACCTGTGGCCAGCCTCAAACTCAAAACTTCAACCCAATCCAAGATCCTCCCTACTATTCATTCAATGACTCGTGGTGAACCCCACGAGTCACTGGATGAATCGTCCTGTAACCTGGTGCAGAAAATTTTATTTTCTCTGTTTCATCTCCTGGGTCTGATCTTAGAGTTTTCGGGGTATTACACAATCATCTTTAGTTAATTTTACATTTAATGCTTTCAATAGTTTAATTTCCCTAACCATTCCCCATTTCAGCTGTTTTGTTCGAATAACAAAATAAAGTAATGAACTTATAATGATTGAACTGACAAGTCTTTGTGGATACGATAATCCGGGCTTCCTGTCTTATATTACTTGACGACTATGTGCATTTGCATACACTTGAGTGGCATCAACTACCATCTTTCTTTTGCACGAAATAAATAAAGCACCCTAAGGTGAAATATTAGGGCGAATGAAACCCTTATCTAGAAGGTCTTTTAAGTGCTTTTTAAACTCCTTTAACTCTGCTGGAGCCATTTTGTATGACGGAATAATGATAGGCTAAGTGTTAGGAATAACATCTATTTCGAAATCTATTTCCCTATTGGGAGGAACTCCGGGAAGATTGTCTAGAAAAACCTCTGAAAACTCATTCACGACTGGAACTGACTGAAGAGATGGTGTCTCAGTATTAGAGTCTCTCACTCTTACTAAATGTTAAACACACCCTTAGAGATTAGCTTTCTGTCCTTAAGGTATGAATTGAAATGATCCTTAGGAATAACGGGGCTATCCTCCCAAACTAAGACTGGCTCATCTGGAAATCAGAACTACTACTCGATTCCTACATTTAACTGTGGCATAACAGGAGTACAACCAATCCATGCCTAGAATGATATCAAAATCCACCATATCTAACTCAACTATGCCAGTTGTGGTATCTTTATGATGGATTGAAATGGTATAATTTCTATAGATTCTTTTGGTTAAGACCGACACCGATTGGAGTAGAAACGTTAAAAGGCTTTAAGAGTTGTTTTGGGGAGATCCCAAACTTAATGGATACATAAGGATTCACAAAAGATAAAGTAGCACCTGGATCAAGTAAAGCATACACCTCAATAGAGAAGACTTTTAACATACCAGTGATAACATCTGGGGAGTTCTCCTGATCTTGGCGACTACACATAGCATGCAGAGGGTTCTGAACTTTGCCTAACAATATTTGTGGAGTTTTCCTAATCTTAGCAATTAGACATAGCAAATAGATTGTTCTGACCTTCTCTTGTCCCTAAAGTAGTGCCCTTTTAGGCAACCTGTTGAGGGAGTAGACTGAGCTCTGTTACCCCTATTGCCCTGTCATGAGGGACAATCTCTTAGAAAATCTTATTTGCCGCATCCATAACATCCATCTCTATTCGAATGATACTCCCCCAAATGGACCCTACCACAACTACAAGGTGGGTGTCGAGGAGTTCCTTGAATTGTATTACTCTGCATCTAAGACCTCTGCTCATTCTTATTGCCTATGGCTGGAGCATTAGCAACTGATTATGTAGGTCCAAAGGACTTATTTCTAAAGAAGGACATGTTTTCACTTTCGTTTCTCTGTTGTATGGTCTCATTACCTACTAGCTTGGCCCTCTTACTTTGTTGCTCCTCTATATCCTTATGCTTATCTTTCTCTAACTACTGGGCATACACCATAAGTCTAGAAATATCCATATCACTGATTAATAACGAGCCCTTACACTCCTTCTTCACATGCTTGTCTAATCTAAACACAAACTTTCTCATTCTAGTTCTCATATCCGGTACCATCTCGGAGCATATCTGGATTGCTGGATGAATTTAAGATTATACTCCTTCATGCTTATGTTCCCTACCTCAAGTTCACAAACTCCTCTACCTTCACCTCTCTGAGCTCCATAGGGAAGAAGTGGTTTAAGAAAGCCTCCTCAAAACTATCCCAAGTTGTTGAAACTGCCATCTCACCTCATCCTTGCTCCTACTAATCATACCAAACATTTGTCACGTCCTTGAGCTGATACAAAGAAAACTCTCCTCCCTCTGCCTCTATCACAGGCATTGCCTTTAAAATCTTCCAAATCTCATCAACAAAGTTCTAGGGGTCCTCATTAACCCTAGACACCGTGAATACTAGAGAATTCATCCTCAAGAACTCTCTAATCCTTGACACTCATGATAAATCTTAAGAAATAAAACTAGTTGGAACTAGGCTTTGATGACCTAACTAAGAAGCCACCAACTGAGTGAGCATCAAAATAGTCCCTATAAACTCTGCCTCTGAAGTACCAACGCTAGGAGGCTGAGCAACTGGTGTCTCTAGAATCCTTCCACTAGTAATTGGTGCATCTTTGGTTCCAACACTAGATCTCTTAACTAGTGTGCCTCATTCCGGTTCTGCATCCTAGCCAAGTGGTGTCAGTAAGTTTGAATGTACAGTATGTAAAATGGCTGAATGAAACAACAATTAAGCAAGAGTATCTGAACTGAAAGGATAAACTAACTAAAATAATTTGACTGAATTTGAAGCTTTGAATGATGCATAAAATACAAGTCTGAAAGATGTGTAAAAGTAGTTATGCAATGATACTGTGCGTTGATGTCATTCAAATCCACTATCAGTATTGGGTAGTGTAAATGATCACAACAAATATATAAGCCGACAAGGATTTGGGGTCAAATCCCATAGAGACTACTCGAAGCCTAGACTATCTAGTATTAAACAGTAAGGTATTGTAAGATTAGAGTCTATTCAGATTAAGAGTAATGGAATTTAACTACAACTACAGAGTTCAATAAACTAGGGTTGTAACCAACTAAGAATAATTCTAGGGAAGTGAGCCCAATGGATCGATCCCCCTAAATCACCCACTATGGAAAAATTGAGAGTGGGCTAGGGCTAAAAATGCAAGCTAGTTACTTAGGTAACTTATATGTATCTTTGGATAGCACCATAAGCGACAATCAACTCCAATTTTATCAAATTGAAGAAAACTCCCTTCTACCCAATCGCTTGTTGCCAATTGGAATTCAACCTATGTCTATGAGAATCCATTGAAAAAGGGTCATGCCTTGAGTTATTGTTGATTGATGCTAACCTAACCTAAATTTTCTCTTTGAATCCTAATAAAGGTAATTGAGCAAGATTATATGAGTCTCATCACCAATCACACACTACAAAGCAAAGATCAATCAAATTCTCATAAGCCTAAAATCAATTTTAACAAATTAGGATCATTAGGAATCACAACCCATTAGATTCATAGACCTAGATTTGGGTTTAGTTACCTATAGCAAGAAGAAGAAGAAGAAGAAGAAGAGCAAAGTAATTAGATATTCTTACCAAGAGAAATTGAAATCTTCAATAGATGAATGAAAATCTTCAAGTTACAATCTAGATCTACAATTTACTATGAAAACTAGGGCTAAACTAGCTAAATTATACTCTCTACTCTATGTATAAACTGAATAATGAAAACTCTCCCTAAAAATTACAAGAAAAATCTATTTATACTATGTCACAAAAATCTCATTTAATTCAAATATCAGAGTGTCAGGTGCATAGGGATGGACCTTTCTTTGGAGGACGGACCGTCCTTTGGACCGTACTTTACTTTTTAGCTTCTGTCCCTCAACTTGTCATCCTTTAAAAGACGGACTGTCCTTCGGAAAGATGGTCCATACCTTGCTCCGCACATTAGAACTTCCATTCATCCTAGATTGGGTCCAATTTTCAATTGACGGATTATTCTTTTGGAAGATGATCTATCCCTTTATCAGTAGTTTAAAGATCTATTTTGCTGGGTTTCTATAATCTGCAGTTAGGAAGGGATGGACGGAGGTGCGGACCATCTTTCAGGAAGACGGTCTGCATGTTGCCTCATCTTTTGAGCAGTTTTCTAGCCTAAACTCCTTTTATATTTCAATTGATTGAGTTCTTGACACATAGCATAATAAGGTTAGTTTCTACTTAATTTAACTCCTAAAGACCTGCAAAATGTTATAAAATAAAGGGTGTGTCAATTTTTTTCTACCATCAAATAAAAAAATAAAGAATCAAATTCAATAAGCAAAAGAACCCGCAAGTCAAAGAGAAAGAGAGCGTGGATCAGATATAGAAAAGAAAGGGCTAATTCCCGACACATCAACACCCCTTAAAAACATTTGCTTGTCCTCAAGAAAACTAAGAAGAGAAAATACCCTACACCTAACTAATGTCCACAAAATCACAAATTATCATGACTAGGGGGGTTGTCAACAATAGCTACCAACACACAAAATTCAATCCAGCCACCCCCTTTATCAATCAAAACACAGTTTTCTCGCAACTATTTGAATTACGAATGCAACCTCCACTTATGACATTATCTCAATATGTACAAACCCAAATTAGAAAAGTGAAACATTCTATTCAATAGAATCCACATGCTCTCACAATTAGACCAAGAAAAGTGTCATTTTTCTGAAGTAATGACAACACATACCATAAGGACACACAAGACAAAGAGAGAAGAGAAATGCACTCAACTCTCATAAAAAACTTCACAAGATAACTCACAACTACCATATGCTTGCCTATTTACTCAAGTGTCTTTCTTTTCGGATATCTTAGCTGAGATAACATAAGCAATTTTCTAATCTTGTAATGAAGGTTAAAAGACTGGTAGGATATAGTTTTGGATTTTAGTGACTCATTTACTATCATTGACTATTTCATCACTTTACCACAATGTTTCCACCCTTTTTAATCCCTTCTTTTCATCCCTTCTTTTGTTTTGACATTTTTCACACCCCAAGTTATTTTTGTGAGCTCAACTTTATTTTTCTTTTTTTTTTCTCTTTTGCTTTCTTTTCTTTTTAGCTCATTGCTCAAGTTCACCTTGGGATGTGTCCATTCATCATTTTCTAACCTATTTCTTTCTTCCCCTCCTTATCACCCCCAACTTATAGTTCTTGCTCATTTTTCATTACTTTTTAAGTGTCAAGGAGGATAGGTTCAAAAAAGGGTCAACTTGACAATTAGCTTCGGCTTTCATTACGGTTGATCAAGAAAAAAGTCAAAAGGCTCAAAGAGGGATACTAGGGATTCATGCATCATTTGGTAGGTCACTTTAGGCATATGTGTCTTGTGAATCATAAAGAAGGTCTAAGTTCATCTCTACAACCCATAGTCAATCCTAGATTCAGATACAAGTAGCAAGGTAAGTTCTAGAGTATGAACCAATCAAGTTAATACACAATTTCCTCTCAACACAATAACACATGGATACAAAATGACTAACACACCGCACTCAATTATTAACTCATTTCCAATAATTTCATGTCACGGGTGGAGATATACAACTCAACATCAAACAACTACAATAAAAAATTTGATGGGGGGCATTGTTTTTCAAAATCATAACAAGAATGAAAATAGCTCAATTGCCACCATCCCTAAGTCAAAAACACTTTATTCATCCTAAGACGACTCAAAAAAAGTAGGCTGGTACCCTTAACAATATCGTTTAGTAATCCATCATCGGGACCATGCACTACGACACTTAACTACTTTTATTGTGCTAGATCAATAAAAAGTAAGCCTCCCAGGAAAGAACCATGGCTAAGAAAACCAAGGAGTGCTCATCACTATGAAATAAAAAAGAATCTAATCTACGAAAGAAAAAAAAGAAGCTATACTAGGAAAGCTATTAAAATAATTGACTAACTTGGACCACAAAGACACATCAATAACTCAACCAAACGCATATTGCTATACAAATTATAGTTTTGACAAACTCAAGCATTATACAAACATATCATACATCCAAAATGTTGACCTCCACCTAAATATATATAGTACCCTCAACACATAAACAAAATAAAGTAAGGGGGTGAGAGGGTAGCAAAAACATTTTGTAGCGCTCAAATTGCGCTACTACTCATCATCATATGGTGGGAAAGAAGTGTCGTCCTCTATATTATGAGCATGACCTTGGGTGTGAAACTGTGAGGCCTTCATCACTCGCCTGAGGGCCTCTGCTTCTACAGTGAATAGTTCTATCTCTGCTGAAGTCTCCTGGGCTGGAGCTTTTCCCTTATCTACTGGCAGGGCCTAAACATCTGCCTGGGCCAGAGTCTGAGCAGGAAAACGCTCCTGTGTAGTACTGGCCCTGGTAACTGGGACTGCTGGTGGTGGTATAGGTTGATTCTAAGCTAGTATAACAGGAACTACTCGTGGAATAAAGTCCATAATATTGGCAAAAGGCGGTGTCATATTTACTAGTAGTATTTGCACCTCATTTGGCTGCCGCTCATGCATCTACATATCAAGTATCGTATATCTGATCTTCTCTAGGTCTACTCAGAGTATCACTATATTAGAAGCACTAGCACCTCCGCCGAGCTGGTGCAGCTTGGCATCCATGGCTTCCAGTCACGAGCACAAGGTCTCATGCGAGGTCCTAATAATGTCCTAGATTACTTGAAGAGTTTGCTCAACAATCATGGCCAGAAAGACCAACAGATCCTCAATAAATTGGGCCAATAGACTTTCCTCTCTATCTAGCCATGAGGCTAATCCCGTAAGTGAATCTCTGGATATGAGTGGTGGCCTCGATGGTGCAGCCGGCATGGATGCCATGGTGGCTGAAACTACTTCTGCTTCTAGGTCTGCCTTACAAGTGGACTATGATGTGCACCTCCGTCTGGATGCCCTGGTCTTTAGTAGTGGACCCACCCAGTAAGATAGAGTTAGGCTGGCTCGCGGTAGTTACCATGGTGTCAACCCTCATCTTGGTGATATCCATCACCAGGCAAGCATCAATAAATATTTCATCCCTCGGCAGGATTGGTACCCCTGCCCTCTAACATAGGGTTGTGGTAAGGCGAGGAAATGAGAGGGATGTGGCAGTTTGAACTACTCCGTCCTTCATCTCCAGACTAACCATCTGACCAATATCTATGCTCTTCTTGGCCATGTTGGAAGCCACAACAAGAGTCTTCCCAAGTGGTAATTTGTTGTCGCTCTTCATTGGGCATACTTTACTGCAAACGACATTCCAACAAAACTTGGAAGAACGATGGACGTCTCTCTTGAATATATTGGATGTATCAGACACAGCTCGCACTGGCGTACCTCTGCCTATCACACTGGCTATCCAACCTCTAGCCAGTCGAACCTGGTTAGCAACCTCATCATAATCTAAGGTTTCCACCACCTCATAATCATCTACCAAAAAATATCAATTGATCGCCTCCGCTGATGTCACCTGATACTCCACGGATCACCACTAAAGTAAATAGCTCTATTTGCATCTTTAGCACTGGGTTTGACCTCAAGAGGAGCACCCCATAAACACATAAAATTCTCAGACCAGTGTATGAATATACTGACCCACTGGCCGGAAAAAGAACTCCCAGTGCTAAAACATGAGCTACTCTATGATGTCGAGGTATGACTCCAAACTAGTGGAGCTAACAGTCCTCTCCTTATTAATTCCCTGACAAACCTTGTCCCTGACTGTACTACGTCCCTGCAAATAGTGCTCCCTAGCACCCTAGACTACCCACCTGAGTCTGTACATCTCCTCTCCCTGTTCGTGTCTCAACTCTGCTGCTAGGGGAATGGAGGTCTAACTGGATGACTCCTCCTCAACGGCCTTGCTGGAGGAAATCTCTATTTGGGCCCCTCTGTATTAGGTCTGGTCATGGTCACCACTGAACTAGGATGAAGATCCTAGATCTGGTGTCTTAGTAGATGCCACTCGAGATGATGGATGGATGATACCTTTGATCTCCTGCTACCTGGAGGCAAGTACTCCTCCTCATCCTCATCTAGTAAGCGGGACCTCTTGGGTTTACTCGACTTTCCTTCTCAAGGTAATTCTCTCTTTCATCCCATTTATCTGTGATCATGCATACATTAGTCAGAACATAGACTTTGGGTATCATAGTATCAGTAGAAAGTAAGTGCAGGATGGCTAAAGGGACGACTCCTACCCTGTACCGTCAATTGAATTCTAAAAATTATAACTCACTGCTTCAATGTATGGTTCAAGGTTTAGGGCATCCTTCCAAAAGGACGATTTTCCCTTGAGTCATACTTTGACTCAGAGTATTGGGACTTACGGACAGAAGGTCCATCTTTGTAAAGGAAGGTCCATCTAATCTTCCATCTATTGGGGTTCACAGATTTTTCAACACTTGGGAATTTTCATTTTTGAACAAATCTCAAACAAGGGATGGGGCTATTCTAGATTCAGGTTCAATAAGCAATTATCAAGCATTGAAACATATTCATACAATTTCCTAAGCCCTATCCAACAATCTAGCAATTTAAACCTACGGTCCCCCCCCAACACACACAATGTCATACTCCATGCAAAGGTATTCCATAACCGCAATTTAATATATGGTGCAACATCACATTAGGCATGAAGTTTAAAGCTTAAAATTAAGAACAATACCTATGCTCTTGTGTGTTTGTGTAGTCAAGAAACACGACTAGAATGGGTTACAAACCTTAGAACTGTGTTGGCTTATGTGTGCTTGTGAGAGAAGAGTGCAGATAAGCAAGTGCTTGAAGCAAATATTAGCAGCAATGGAGGAATTTAAAATGTAGGAAAAATGGAAGAAGAAGAAGAAGTGAAGGATGGGTATTGATGTTCGTCGGGCAAGAGTGACCTTTGCTCGTATACCCTATTCTATTTAAAATAAAATGGGGTTGGGTCAGTCAAGACGATGGATGTTAATAAAAGGCCAACCCAGCCCATTAAAGCAAAACCTAACCTAAAATTTCAATCTCCAAGTGGGCCCATTGGTTTTCTTCATTAATGACCAAATATGGTCTAATACACATACTGTCTGGGTAGAGTACGGTCCATACATTGGATCATCTATTGCCCATTCCATACCAGTGAACTAGAGAGGATGATGGGTGGACATGTGGTCCGTCCTTTGAAAGGACGGTCCTTCTGTTCCACTATCTTTTGCGCACCAAATTTCTACCTTTTTGTTTTATACTACTTTCCTCTATTTTTTCAAGTTTACCTGCATGCACTAAACCCATTAGCCCAAAACAAAAGCTTGAATTATCTCCCAAGAAGTATTTGATTTAATATTTCAACATGATGTGGATATTACAAATGGTGTAGCATCCCTTGGGTCGCCTCCCAAGAAGCGCCTGATTTAATATTGCGAAATGATGCAAGATACCTGATCACGGACTTGGTGAGTCGTCCTTGGGATGAGACTTCCTTACCCACTTCACCCATGTTGATTTAGCCTTCTTTCACTTGGGTGATGCAGCAATAGCATGATCTTCTACCTTACCAACTTCTTGCTCAACCTTGACCACAAAGATGTCCCCAACTCCTATGAGCAACAAGTGACCTCTTCCGGCTTTAAAAGTAATGCTCTCATCCTTGACTCGAAACTTTATTTCATGCTTTTTTGAATCCATCAAGGCTCTCCCAATACCTAGGAATTGTCTCCCAAGAATGATGGGAATATGTCTATCCACATCATAGTCAAGAACCACAAAGTCTACCAGAAGAAAGAATTTGCCGACTTTGACAAGAAAATCCTCCACCACCCTCACTGAAGTCTTAATGGTCTAGTTGGCCATTGGAGCCGAATGGAGGTGGAGTTCATCATTGATAACTCAGACTTCTTGTAAATGGCATGAGGCATCAGATTAATACTTGCCCCATTATGACAAAGGGAATGCAAGTAATCATATCTATCGATCCGATAAGGCACGACAAATTCTTCTAGGTCTCCTTTCTTAGAACTTTCTTTTCAACATATGTACCTGCTATGATGTAACTCACTCTATGGGTCATAGGAATAAGCTCCTCTTTGCCACACAGAAGCTTTCTTGTCAACAACATTTTCAAATACTTAGCAAACCCAGACCTCTCTTTGATGGCATCAATAAATGGTACATGAAGTGTTGCCTCTTTAATCTGCTCAATGTGCTTTGCTACTTTTGCATCAAGAGCTTGTTAAGAAATTCTTTGTGAAAATGGAGGGATAGGTGAAGGAAAATATTTCACAAATTCTTCCACTACTCCCTTAGCCTTCCCTCTCTCTTTTGGGGCAACTGACATATCTTTTTGAATTTACTCACATGATGGCTTGTTAGATCCACCCTCAACTACCTCATCAAGACAAGACTTTTTAGCCTCTCTTTTTGGTCATCAAACTCAATCACCATCTCAGACTCATTCCACCATACTATCTTCAACCTTGACATTAACAGGGTGCACAATCTTCTCACTCCTCATGAAAATGGCCATACATTGAGCATTGAAAGGTCCCACATGTCCTTTTGGATTCACCACCGTGTCACTACAGAGATGGCTTTTTTGTTTAGGATTTTGATCATAGGAAAGGTCCTACACTTATTGCTCTAATTTTTGAATGGAAGCTGTGTGAAAGCCAACAATCTCTATGAGACTCTTGAGACAAGCATCCATTCTCTCTTGATTGACAAGTACCTTTTCCAACATCCCTTGAAGCTCTAAGCCTCCATGATCATGTGAAATACCTTCCTTCCAATTTTGGGAGTTAGAGAAAGGACCTCTAAGTGAAATATAAGAAGATAAGCCTCTGTTCTGGTAATTACCACCATTTTTCCAATCCTTATTTTGACCACCATAATCATTCCTAGGGTAATATTGAACTTGACCTTGCGGTTGAGGTCTCTATTGCCCTTGTTACAAAGAAGACGTGTGGTCCTACTGATACTACGGTCTATAGACACCGGATGAGTTGCCAACATAGTTGGTGTATTCCACTTGCATAGGTGGTGGCTCTTGTAATGGATAATATTGGTATGGAGGAGGAGGGTATCCATGACCGTATTGAACACCATTCATGATCTCATCAATAGCAGCACCTTCTTAACCCCAGACTTGGTCAGCTTTTTCGTGAGGAAGGCTATGTTGGTTTCCATAGTGGACATCATCTCATCTCGCTCCTGATTCTCTTTCATAAAATAAGATAGAGAAGGATTCCCCACATTGATTCCTCTACTTTGTCCCCCCACCATTCCAAGCATGGTTGTGCTTTGATATCTTGTCTAAGATGATGGCAATTCTATTGAAGGCCTTGTCCATGAAGCTCCCACTTATAGAGTTGTTGGTAACAGACTGTTTCAAGGAATCTAAATCGGTATAAAACTTCTCCAATAAGATATGATCCGGGATCTCGTGGTTGGGTGTCCAAAGGATGTATTGTCGAAATCTCTCCCATGCTTCAAACAACTGTTCTCTCGGTAGCTGCCAAAACTAAAGTATCTTATCCTGTTGCTCTACCTTTTTTCTAGGGGAAAAACATTTCTTCAGGAAGACACTCACCAACTCTTGCCAAGTATGAATTGAGTTTGGAGGGAGTCTATGCAACCAATCTCTTGCCTTATCGGTCAAAGAGTATTTGAACACTCATAGTAGGATAGCATCATCTGAAATGTTATTTTTCTTATGAAGGCTGCACACCTCCAAGAAATCTCTTAAGTGTTAATAGGAGTCGTCATCCATGGAGTTGTGAAACTATACCTTCGCCTTTAGCATAGTGAAGATACTATTGTCTATCTTGAATGACACAATATTTACCCTTTATAGGATAATCGCACTTGCATAGTCAACTTCCTTATTGACGTCTACGAACAAGTTTTCCAAATCTCTGATCGAATGAGCGGTCATGATCCTTTATAAAGAGACAAAAACAAAAAGAAAAGGTAAACGAATAGATCTAAGAAAGCAAACTAGACTGTTAGGGCTAGATAAGGCTTATGTCATAGTCTCCGACAACAACGCCATAATATTTGATGTCGTACAAATCCACGCCCAATATCGGGTATTGCAAATGATCAAAGCAAAATAGAACCAACAAGGAGTTGGGAGCGAATCTCATAGAGACTACTTGAAGCCCAGACTATCTAGTACTATATAGTAAAGTATTACAAGATTAGAGTGTATTTGGATTAATAGTAAGGAGTTTAACTATGGCTACAGAGTGCAATAAGATAGGGTGGTAATCAATTAAGGATAATTTAGGTAAGTGACCACATTTACGAATCGATCCCCTAAATCACCTAATATTGAAGAATTGAGAATGGGATAGGGCTGAACATGCAAGAAATTTACTTAAGAAACCTATGGATATCTTTAAATAGCATCACAGGCGTCAATCAACTCCAATTTTGTCAAATTGAAGAGAACTCCCTTCTACCCAATTGTTCATTGCCAAGTGGAATTCAACCTATGTCAAGAAGAATCCATTAAACAAGGGTTATGACTTGAGTTATTATTGATTGATGCTAACCCAATCTAAATTTACTCCTTCAAGCCTCATAAAGATTGTTGGTGAAAATTGGATTACTCTCATCACCAACCACACATTACAAAGCAAAAATCAATCAAATGTTCATAAGCTCAAACTCAATTTTAACAAATTGGGACCATTAGGGTTCTCAACCCATTGGGTTCACAACCCTAGATCTGAGTTTAGTTACCCATAGCAAGAAGTAGAGAAAAGTAATTAGACATTCTTACCAAGAGAAATTAAAATCTTCAAATAGATGAATGAAAATCTTTAAGTTACGAGCTAGATCTACAATCTACTATGAAAACTAGGCTAAACTAGCTAAATTCTACTCTCTATTCTATGTATGAACTGAATAATGAAAAATCTCCTTAAAAATTAAAAATCTATTTATACTATGTCCTAAAATTCCCATTTAATTCAAACATCAGAGAGCCAAGTGTCCAGGGACGGACCGTTCTTTGGACTGTAATTTACTTTTCAACTTTTGTCCCTTATCTTGTCATCCTTTCAAAGATGGACTATCCTTTGAAAAGACGTTTCGTACCTTACTCTTGTAATTTAGAACATCCATTATGGGTAGCTTGGGTCCAATCTTCAATTGACGGACCGTCTTTTTAGAAGATGGTCCATCCCTTCAATCGTATTTTAAAGACCCTTTGTGCTAGGTTTCTAGAATCTGTAGCTTATAAGGGACGGATGGAGAGGCAGACGGTCCGCATCTTGCCTCATTTTTTGAGCAGTTTTCTAGCATAAACTCCTTTCATCTTTCAATTTCTTGAGTTCTTGAAACATAGCATAATAAGGTTAGTTTATACTTAATTTAACTCCTAAAGACCTGCAAAAGGCTATGAAATGAAGTAAAGATGTGTTGCTAAATTTTTGACACATCATGCATCAAAAAATCTCTAAAAGAATACATATATATATATATGTGTGTATGTATTACTTTAGTTGGGAGTTTCTCATAACCGACATACATCAGGAATGAGCGCATGATGTCCAACTTCTTGCTCAAGTTAGGAGAGCCATTCAAATTCTTGCCAGGGTAGAGGATAAAAATGAATTGTGCATCGATACTAAAGTCCTTACCTAAGACTATCTGAGAAGTCGCCCGAACCAATGGAACGATGATAACATATGCTAGCTACATAGTTTTGGGTCTTACGGGTTATCTAAACCCTTTACCCATCTCGATACTAAATAATCCTCTCAAAAAACTATCCTCATATAAATATTCCTATCCGAGACAGCTGAAAACATCTTTTATAAAGTACTTTAGCTATAGTTATAATAGATATTTAAAAACTATTATTGAGCCTTAGCTCAAAGTCTCTGTACTTTACTCATGAGACAAGGCTCAAAACTATACTTTGAAAACTTGTGAGCTTCTATGCTCATAACCCTTAATTTTTAAAAATAAGACTTTACTTTATCTTTTGAAAATCATGCTATAAACTGTACTTTCTTTCTCAAATCCTCTTTATGAAAATTCTCTTAAAATCTTCTCAACTTTATAAAAATAATGCATTTATCTCAAATTACAATGCTTTTAAAAACATGACTTTTATTCAATTGGTTCACGGGATAAGAGACATGAACCATCATCAATCAATCAAGAATCAAGAGATATTATCAATAAACATAAGAGACTAATAATCAACAACCAAGGGATACAATAGATACAATTCAATATGAAAATTCAACATATAGGGAAGAACACCAAATCAAGAATTGGGCAAACACCTTAACTTTAATCTCAGTGAACTAATTACTAGATGTAGGGCATGAGGAAGAGTAGAATTCTTCACTTAGGTTAGCCTTACATACCAGGAATGGAGAACTTAGACTTTTCTTGAGAAACCCTTAGGTTGAAGATGATGAATCCCTAACTTTGATTGAGAGCTTAATGATCTTGATCTTACATTGTAATGAGAGGGAATGAGAGTTTAGACTAATAAAACCCCTTAAATATCCCTCTTAGGAATCCTAAAACGTACTGGTTTAGGTTATAAAAATATAGGAAATTACAAAAATAACCATGGAATCCCGTCTGTAAAATTTCTTGTCCAATAATGACAGATCACTACATGACTAGTTGGTCCGCTCAGTGACTCATGGTGACCATCTGTATCACTAGGCACTTTGATCACTTTCTGATCTCCTCACAATGGGCAAACATGAGGAATCATCACTAGCCCTAATGAGTCGTCGCTTTCCACACGTTATCACTGAAGTGGAGTTGGACACTCTTTGATTCTCACCATACAAAAGACATAACAAGTCATCATTTGACTTAATGAGTCATTGTCTGGCTCATTGTCCCTAGGAAGAAAATGTCAAGTTCTGGGAATTTAGATAGGTCTCTCCGGATGACTCACCTAACAATTTGTTAGGTCCTCCAACGACTCACATAAAGAACCATTCTGTAGGAACTTCAGTTTCCCTGCTTGTTTCCTTCTTTATGTCTAGGATTTGATCTTAGGGACTTTTCGGGGTTGTTATTTTTTCATGCAAAACTGGTGATTAAGCTCAACATCTCTCGACCTACATAGATGAATATCACTCTAAATCCTCTCATACTTTAAGTGGTTGTATTTTTCCCTCGTCATAAGTCTTGGACTAACTATCCTCAGTTAGAGCTCAAGTCAGTTAGATGAGGGTTAGTAGCCTCAAATTTCCATTGTTATTATCTTTTCCTAACTTCAACCTCTTTGGTTAAGCAAGTTGATGATATAGGAGGATTTTAACATTTGTAACCACTAAAAGCAAATTAAAGTGAAGAGAATAATAATATAATTATGTTCACCACTCAAGAATCACTATTCATTTTATCTACGTTTGTTAATCCATCATAATTTCCACAACCCAAGCTATATAGTTTAGCTACACATGTTTGAAGAAACAATAACAAAATATGAATAAGAAGTCTTAATGATTACTTACAATAAGAAGAAATTATTTGATAAATCTTGATAAGCTATGTAGAATCACAAGAGCTTGATGTTTTTCTCTCAACAATGATAGGAAATACTAAGTTCAACAACTTGGAATAATGTGCGAACTCCTAACAAAATGACCTAGAGGATATTTATAATAGTAGGATTAGTTTTCCTATCTTCTGCTTTGACTAGGATTGGAATTGAAGACTTTTGGCTAAATGAAACCTCCTATACGCGTGGATGCGAAGATAAGGTTGTGCAACGTGGCCTCCAATGTGGAGCTATGGCTGTGCGATGTGGACTCCAATGCTAAGTTTGAAGTTTTTTCCTCCTCTAAAGTTTGATGATAGGTGCAACATGGAGCTCCCTATGAAGGCTTGGCTCCATGAAGTCAACCCCTTTTTGCTCCAGAACTTGTTCTTGTTGAGTCCCGGATCGTCAACACTGCTTTTTAATGTCAAACGAGCCAAATCTTAGTAATTTTCAACCTGCAAACATCCAATCATATGTGTTAGCTCTTTTCTACAAATATCACATAAAATTAAGGTAACACACGATATTTATTCTCAAAACATAGCTAAATATGGACAAAATATGGTAATTAAGTGCATAAATATGCCCAAGATCAATGGCACCCTATTAAAACCTATATGGGAAAAGATGTAAATCAACCATTGGTTGGTTAGAAGTTAGTGAGGAAAAACTACTAGGACCACACTAGGTTTATCATGCTATGGAGAAGATCAAATTGATTTATGAGTGATCGAGGACTGCTCAGAGTCACAAAAAATCCTATTCAGATGTACGAGGTAGAGACCTTGATTTGATGTTGATGATTTAGTATTCTTAAAGGTTTTTCTTATGAAGGGCATCATGGATTTGGGAATAGAGGAAAGCTTAGTCACTGATATATTGGTCTGTACAAGATCTTACGGAGAATTGGGCTAGTAGTCTATGAGTTGGAATTGCCAACAACATTGACCTCAATACATCCAGTGTTTCATATATCTATGCTAAATAGATGTGGGGGAGACCCATCCCTTGTTGTCCCTATTGAGAATATAGGTATCAAGGAGAGTTTGAATTATGAAGAAGTTCCTGTGGCCATCCTTGATCGCCAAGTTCGCAAATTAAGGACCAAATAAATAACTTCCATAAAGGTACTACTGAGGAACCAGTGAAAGACAATTCCTTTGGCCTCTTCACCAACTCAACTTTCAAGGAAAGAATGTCACATTCTTGTGAACTCAGTTGGGCCTTGAGCTCCTCATTGTTACAAGGATATTTGAAGACCTTCACCCATCAAAATTTCATCCTGAAAAGGTGACAAGAGAAAAGATTAAAATATTAGAAAAAAATTCAGGAAAATAAGAGAGAAAGATGAAAAGGTTTCAAAAAAAAAGAACTCACCCGAGTTATGACATGCATGCCCTCATTAAAGAGGCAATACACCAAAAGATCTTTCATTTTCTCCTTATTAGAATTAGAGATAAGAGATCAGAGATAGTTGAAAACTCCAAATGGCCTTGAGAGGAAGCTGGTATCCTCCACAACCGTGATGAATGTGTATCTCGTTTGGTACAGATCAACACTCAAAGCCAAAAACATATTTAAATGCTTGGATAGATATGACCCATAGTTCTGGGAAGGCTTGGTTAATTTATGCATCCTGGTTGAAATGTTGTTGGTGGAAGTATCCTTGGGAAAATCACTGGAAAAAAAAGCCTTCACATCTTTGGCCACATCTTGTCCTCCAGTATAAGAATGACCGGCTTCATTCTACTGCGTTCTAGGTGGTAATCTCGACTCACTAAGTGCAGGCTTTTTAATGATTTTTGATTTGGATTTTCTAGTGATAAGTTCTTCTTCATTTGTGTCTTCACACTCCTTGACAAGGACCTCTTCAAAAAATGTCATGAGTCCAAAATAAGCGGGTCGTGCGGGCACCTACATCGACTCTACTCGATAGGAGAACCCTTGCGGAACATTACAATCAATACCCAAATTTCTCATTACTTCTCATTAATCAACAATAACTCAAATTAAAAAAAATACAAACTTCTCAAAACTATGACTCTTTCAAGATCTAATCTGGATAGTTACAAAAGCTCTAATATAATACATGACAAAACAAATGACATAGCTTCATCTGAGAAGAAGACCACGGAAGTTGATATTTAATACAACGCGTCAATCAAGAAACTTCAACCTGTCACAAACTATACCAAAAGGCGTATCAAGGTAGTATTAGTACACCTACGCATCATCGGCCGACTAAGGTTAGTTAACATAATAGAATATTAATCAACATAACATCATCATTACAAAATTCAACAATTATTGCACTTATGCAACCAATCATTAAGTGTAATAACTATATTATCTTTTCTTAAGTCTCATCAAGGTTCATGCAATTATTTACAATTGTAGTTGTCGATTAAACCTTAAATTTACCTCTCTCTATTTCTGCTGCAGTGAAGGATCAAACCGCTACAACGGTCCCACTATCGCGACGATGTATCCGTTGTAGCGCTATCCCAAGAGTCAGTACCCGATTTTCACAGATCCAGTTCTGTTTTATTCCGCCATATAGTTTTAACACATCTACCTCTTTTACCATTTTTCTATGATTGACTAAGTTCGTCCATTACTATTTATTAACCTATTCAATTACTTACAGAATTTTCAAACCTTTCCTAGTGAGGTACATTAAATAATAAAGTCTGCTCACTGTCTCCTAGTAATTCACTACCTTTTTGTTAAATCTATCAAGCTACCTTCTGTATCCTACAACACCAATTAAAACAAGAATGCAATCACATATGAAATCTAACTAATTCAAGCACACACAAGAAGTCATCAACACATATTGAGGGAGTCAATTGTTCCAAATATCAAAGTACATGCACATACCTATCTCTATACCATGAAGATGCCATAAGATCTCATACCTAGACTGTATAGCCATATACAATAGTCTACACATGTTTCTCACCTCAAACCCGATTCATGTTGGTATATCCTGTATCACACTTGTTTACCTATACCTTTCTATCTTTGTTGTCGTATGTATAATTAAATCATACCCGCACAATCTCTGTCGTACCATCATTCATTGGTGATATACTAGGCACATGCCTCTGTCACATCATTGTACACACATGCCAGAGGGTTTTATGCTTGCTCTTCCAGTCATGACCTATAGGGGACTCTAGAAATCCATATACTGTACACCCGACCATATGAAACCTTCATCATACCTATCTGTGTACTCATATTTGTACACCTAGCTGCATGATCTTTTATCCATACTTGTTTGTCTACTCCCTCATACCGCTCGCGCGGATGCTCACCTCATGCACGAGCCACTCATGTCTCCAACCCTCATTTAGAGTTTGATCAATCTAGTATGCCCGTCCAAGTTCTCTACGTTCTGCCCCAGGTTTCACATTCACCATCATGTCAATGATTTACCTTTTCATATCATACATTATCTCATGCACACGTTTGATCGATACCAACTCGCCCCTCAATCTTGGGATGCACGTCATAGCACAACCAATAATAATTCATACACAACAAGAGTTATATATACATATCAACAAGTATAATCAAATACATAGTTTTGAACCTAATTGCATACCCAAATAGTAATAATATCAGTTATATTTATACATCACAAGGAAATACAAGTTGGCCCACTAGCTAGTTTGGGCTCCACTATTGTGGAATTACTGCTGCTACAACGGTCTCGCTGCAGTGGTATCATACCCACTGCAGCGGTACTGTTTGGCAGTACAGCAACCAGTTTTTTTCCTAGTTTCTCCCACAAATTGTTTCTTCCCTATCTAGTATTTCATTTCTATCATGTCTACCACAATTGAGGCAGCATCATATCAAGCTTATTTCAACAATTAACTTTTCAACAACGCAACCATCATCATGAACAACATTCACTGACCCAAATAATATAATATTAACCGCGGCACATACAGGTCATTATGTAAGGTCTAGCTCCTCTAAATTACGGGCTTTAACTCACATTCTATAATAATCATAGTCTATTAACCATTCAATTACTGCATCCGATAAACTTGATTTATAAGAATATTCATTCAAGATAACTATTCAAAAAGAATGACTCTATAATTCTTTATACATGAACAACTTTTTACAACAACACCCAAAGATCATTCTATATACAATTGATTCGATCCCACCTACACCCTTACGCATATACTAATTATTATTGAAATATCTCCCCTAGGTATTTTCACATTACGCGGATATCACCACCCTTTTTCTAATTTGTTCATCCTCAAAATCTCACCGGGTTCTAATAATTAATAAAAATTTGTCAAAGTTTCGATCCTACTCATCAAAAGCATATCAACTATATGCACATATATGTTTATCTAATCCAAGTCTAATACAAAAGTGAGTAAATCATAGCCTACCTGGACACCAATATATCATCAAGACGTTCCCAATTGCATGCTTGCACCAATTCCTGAGTTCTTACAGAAAAGTCCTAGCTACGGAGGACGACTCTTCACCTCCTAGCCCTTCTTCTTTTTTCAAAAGTCTATTTTCTATTTTTGGGCATTTTTATTAAGCCTTTTTTTTATAGAATAGGTTTTTAAAATTCTAACTGAAATAGGATTGGGAAGATCTGTCCGCGTCACCCGCTACAGTGGGACCATTTATTGTTGTAGCGATTCTGCCATAGCGAAGGGTAACCCACCATGATGGATGCGTGCTTGGCCCCACTGATTGTGACTTGGCTCATTCGAACTTGTTTTCTTATGCCACTTGTTTTTTAGGGATTTCGTTTTAAATTTTGAAAATTTTAAATTCACCTTCTCTTAGGTGGTCGGGTTGCTATAATGGCCGGGCGGGTCGTTACATCATATACCAATTACAAATATGTTTATCTCCAAATGGCCCTATAATATAGAGGTGGGGTTTTTTAGTTGCCCCAGGTTGATTCTAACATCAGTCATAGTTTCCCTTACTTCTAGCAGGCTTCGGGACTTATCGATCTCTGTTTCTCAAACCCCAGACTGATCATATGAGGTACCCCTTTATTACATCTTGATTTTAAATTTCCCATGTAGGTCTGGTAATTTCTGGCGAAACTATAATCTCTGTCTAGGGTTGACCAAGACTTGAGCATCAAATTGTGCGATTACCCCCCTTTGGACTTTACAATTACTTAATACTGACTCGAGTTTCCTAGGTATTCTCGATTTTATCAAACTTATTAGAGAAGGGTTTTTAAAAATGGTGGGGCCCTACAGTGAAATTCGAACTGTCACCATTTTAACCGTCCGCGGCAGCAAGTGGGTTTTCCGTGACAGCGGTTCCGCTGCAACGGTAAAATGGTCCACTGCAGCGGACAAAGGAGTCAAAAATAGGCAGAGTAGACAGTTTGAGTTTCATTCTCAACTTCTTACTCCTATTTTGTGCAAATCCTCTCATTTCTCTGAACAATTTTCCTCGATTTCTCAGGTAATCCTCATCCTCATGGCTCTTTACTTCATTTGCTAGTGAATGATTGTTGTGTGTTGTCTATTTTCTTTATTTTTTGGGTAGTTATAGGGGTGATATGGGTAGGTTCTCTTTTTTCGAATTCATGACTAGATTGTCGTAGAATGCTGCTTGTATTTATATTCTCAAGTGATCTCTATTGTTCTCTGTGTGTTTCTAGTCGGTTTCATGGGGTTGTGGGGTCGAAAATGAGGGGGTTTGGGTAGGGTGGTGGTTTGACATCCTTAGAGATTTTGGGCTTAAATCCGTATACTATTGTGGTGGGTAATGGTTATTAGGGCTTCGACAAGTCTTCCCCTTGCCCGATTTATAGTTTATTTGAAGGAATTCAGAGGTTGAAATTTAAACCTCCATTGATGGGGATTGGAGGTCTAGGGAAACGATGTCAATTGTAGTGGAACAATGATCTTTGCAGCGGTACCATTGCAGCGGACCTACTCCCTCTATGAAGAACTCCCTACAATGGACATGTGTCCGCTGCAGTGGTTCGCCTAGGTAGTGGCTCCCCCAAGAATCCTGATTTTTCTTTTCTCTCATTCTTCGTACTCCTAGTCATTTAGTCCCTCTTCTAATTCTTATTATTCATATAGGTTGACCGATATGTATCATTCTGGTAACGGTCTCCACACTGAGGAGTACATTCGGTTCGTGAATAACCAGTGTCAATTTAGACACAACGACTAGGCTGCGAAGGATTTACGCCATGAGAAGGGTTCATTATGCATGATGTGGAGGAGAAGGTACTGAAATTTTATGCCCTTCTTTAGGAGACAGGGTGGGGTTCGCTGGTGGAGTATCGGGGCAAGGTCAACGAGGCTTGGGTGAGGGAGTTTTACGCTAACCTCCCCAACGTGACATGGAATCGTAGGGAGCCGGTGGCCTATGTGAGGGGAAGGGAGATCTTTCTGACTCTGACTGCCATCAACGATGCGTTGGGTCTGCCAAATCCCCTGGAGGATGAGCTGAAAGCCCGGGATATGGATGGAAATGGGAAATGGTTGGTGGATACTCTGGTGGTGGAGAAGTAGAAGGCCTCGACTAACTGGGGCATCATTAGGACGGGCATCCAAAGCTCGCATTTGTCAGTGGAGGCTAGAAGGTGGCTCCAAATCGTTTCTCGAAGGATCCGCCCATCCTCCAATGTCACGAATATGGCCTACCCTCATGCCCTGGTGGTGGCCTGTGTTTTGAGTGGGGGAAGGTGAACATGGGAGCATAGATTCTGGAGGAGTGTAAATACTTCTCATCTAAGCCCATCACCTATTTGCCATTTCCCTCCCTCATCACTAGGATCTGCAAGCGAGTCAGAGTGCACCATGAGGCCCGGGATCTCAATGTGGACTACGACAGGACCTTTGATCCCTTGAGGGTGAAGGGGGCTCCAGGGAGAGGCCAAAAGAAGAGAAAGTCTGTCTCGGCTAAGGGAGGTGGTGGGACCAACACATCCAGACCTGTCGGGCCATTTGAGGGGATTGAGGACGAGATGGCCGTTATGCGTTAGCTACTTGGAGGGTTGCCCAGACCTCTATCTAGTAGTCAACCCTCCAGTGCAGTAGCTGTCAACTCCGGAGAGGTATAAGGGGCAATTGCCGCCCTAGCTCAGGCCCGGGAGGATAGGAGAGGGAGAGGAGGAGGAGGTGTTCTCGAGAAAAGCTTCTCGTCTGCATGTGGAAGGGGATCAAGAAGATCCTGAAAACCCTTTCTCCTAGTTCCAAGACCCCCTAGGCAACTAGGCAGGACTGCCCTGAGTTCTCCTTCCACAGTGGGTTCGAGGAGGGAGCGGACGAGGACGCAGGCAGCGGCAGTGACGAGGCCACCAGCTAGATGGGTCGCAATATCCCCTCCTCCATTTTTGGATGTTATATTTTGTTTTTGGGTAGCCCCCGTTTGGGTGTTGTAAGATAATTCTAATTTCTTTCTTGCTTTTGGAATGTTGGTGCTTTGTTCTACTTTGGTGTACATATGCCCGTTTGGCATCTTCAGACTTTGGCCATGTTTTGGCCTTTTCTATTTGTTTTCCTTATTCTCTATATTGAATGGTTTTATCTATTGATGCTTGTAGTTGCTATTCAAAATAGGGGAACTTGAAATTTTTGGATCCTGGCATTCTGCCTGGCCATGTCCGCTGCAGTGGTCGTTCTACCACAGTATAGGATCCATTATAGCAGTACATCTTTTGTTGTAGCAAGTCCGTGACAGCGAGACAGCCTTCGCCACAGCGAAACTCGCTAAGCCGAACACCTGTAGGTCTCTCATCCCTCCGGTTAACTCAATTCAATCTCGCCCACCAATCTTATTTCATATTATTAATAGTCACGCATGGTTAGACACCTAGTAGGCTTGTCAAGACATCAATTAGACTCAACCCAGGCGGTCGACATATTCAAAGAGCACAATAGGAAAGAAATAAAGTGAATACTTTCTAAATGCCTTATAGCTTCCTAAAGATTAGATGTGAATGTCTACACACCAATCCACAGGAGTCTACTCGACATTGCTCTTGTACTTGTGAGACCGGTAACCTAGACACTCTAATACCAATTTGTCATGACCCCAAAATAGGCGGGTCGTGGTGGCACCTACATTGACTCTTCTCGATAGGAGAACCCTTGCGACACATTACAATCAATACCCAAATTTCTAATTACTTCTCATTAATCAACAATAACTCGAAATAAAAAGACAAACTTCCCAAAACCATGACTATTACAAGATCTAGTCTAGACAGGTATAAGAGCTATAATAGAATACATGACAAAACAAATGACACATCTTTGTCTAAGAAGAAGACCACGGAAGCTGATGTTGAATACACCTCATCAATCAAGAAACATCAACCTGCCAAAACCTACACCAAAAGGCTCAGGAAGGTAGTATCAGTATACCACACATACCAGTAACCATCATCAGCTTACTAATGTTAGTTAACATAACAGACTAATAATCAGCATACCATCATCATTACAAAATTCAATTATTCCACTTATGCAACCACTAATTAAGTTTAATAACTATATTATCTTTTCTTAAGTCTCATCAAGGTTCGTGCAATTATTCTTAATCCTAGTCGTCAATTAATCCTTAAATCTGCCTCTCTCTATTTCCGCTGCAGAGAAGGCTCAAGCCCTACAACATCCCCCCTGCCACGACGATGTGTATGTTGAAGCGCTATCCCAATAGTCAATACCCGATTTTCCTTGATCCAATTCTATTCTATTCCGCCATATAGTTTTATAGCATATCTACCTCTTTTACCATTTCCCTATGATCGACTATGTCCGTCCATTACCATTTATTAACCTATTCAATTACTTATAGTATTTTTAAACCTTTCCTATGAGGTACGTTAAATAATAAAGTTCACTAACTATCTCTCTGTAATTTACTAGCTTTTGGTTAAACCCGTCATGCTACCTTCCGTATCCAACAACACCAATTAAAACAAGCATTCAATCACATATGCAATCTAACTAATTCAAGCACATAACAAGAAATCGTCAACATATATCGAGGGAGTCAATTTTCTCAAATATCAAAGTACATGCACATACCTGTCTCCATACCACGAAAATACCATAAGATTTCATACCTGGACCGTAAATCCATACACGGTAGTCCACACATGTAGCTCAGCTCAAACCCGATTCATATCGGTATATCTTGTATCACACTTGCTTACCTGTACCTTTCTGTCTCTACATCTATATGTATAATTAATCCATACCCTCACAATCTCTATCTCACAACCATCCATCAGTGATATGTTGGGCACATGCCTTCATCACATCATTGTACACACATGCCAGAGGGTCTTATGCTTGTTCTTCCAATCATGACCTGCAGGGGGACTCTAGAAATTCATGTATTGTACACCCCTTGTATGAAACCTTCATCATACCTGTCTATGTACTAATATTTGTACACCCATCCACATGGTCTTTTAGATATACCTATCTGTGTACTCCCTCGTACTGCTCACTCGGATGATTACCTCGGGCACAAGCCACTCATGTCTCCTACCCTCATTTAGAGTCTGATCGTACTAGTTTGCCCATCCAAGTTCTCTCCCTTCAGCCCAAAGCCTCACATTCACCATCATATAAATGATTTACCTTTCTGTATCATACATTATCTCATGCACACATTCGATCGATATCAACTCGCCACTCAATCTTGGGATGCACATCATAGCACAACAAATAATAATTCACACACGATAAGAGTTATGTATACATATCCACAAGTATAATTAAATGCATAGTTCTGAACCTAATGTCATACCCAAATAGTAATAATATAAGTTATATTAATACATCACAAGGTAATATAACTTGGCCCGCTCACTGGTTTGGGCTCCATTGCAGCGACATTACTTCCGCCACAACGGTTTTGCTGCAGCAGTACTGTTTGGCTGTACTACGACCAATTTTCTTCCCAGTTTCTCTCACAAATTGTTTATTTTCCATCTAGTATTTCATCTCTATCATGCCCACCACAATGGAGGCAGCATCATATCAAGCTTATTTAAACAATTAACTTTTCAACACTGCAACCATCATTACAAACAACATTCATCAACCCGAACAATACAATATTAACCGTGGCATATACAGGTCATTGTGTAGGGTCAAGCTCCTCTAAATTACGGGCTTTAACTCACATTCTGTAATAATCATAGTCTTCTAACTATTCAATTACTGAATCCTATAAACTTGATTTATAAGAATATTCGTTCAAGATTACTATTTGGGAAGAATGAATCTATAATTCTTTATACATGAACTATTTTTGACAACAATGACCGAAGATTATTCTATATACAATTGATTCGATCCCACCTACACCCTTACACATATACTAATTATTATTGAAATCTCTACCCTAGGGATTTTCACATTAAAGGGATATCACCACCCCTTTTCTAATTTGCTCATCCCCAGAATCTCACCGAATTCCAGTAATTAATAAAAATTTGTCTAAGTTTTGATCCTACCTATCAAAAGCATATCAACAATACGCACGTATATGTTTAGCTAATCTAAGTCTAACATAAAATTGAGTAAACCATAGCCTACCTGCGTCAAGCTATCGTCAAGATGTTTCTAATTGCATACTTGCACCGATTTTTGAGTTCTTACGAAAAAGTCCTAGCTATGGAGGATGAATCTTCACCTCCTAGTCCTTCTTTTTCCAAAACTCTATTTTCTATTTTTTGGTGTTTTTTTAAGCCCCTTTTTAGAGAATAGGTTTTTAAAATCCTAATCGAAATAGGTTTGGGAAGATCTGTCCACATCACCCGCTGCAGCGGGACTTTTTACCGCTGCAATGTTCCGTCATATTGAAGGGTAACCCATCGATTGTGACTTATCCTATTCGAACTTGTTCATCTTATGCCATTTGTTTTTTGAGGATTTCATTGCAAATTTTCAAAAATTTAAATTCTCTTGCTCTTAGGTGGTTGGAGTGTTATAACGACCGGACGATTCATTACAAAACTAAGTCTTGGAAAGGAGGAGATGAAGTGGGAATGGACTATGAGGGGTCTCAATAGTCACTGTAGCTTTAGTAGGGGCTCCGGAGGAGCCAGGTTATATACTATATTCCTCCTCTTCTGAAAAGGGACATCAATAAGCAAAGATGATTTCTCCTGTGAAGCAATAGAGGCTTGACCTCTTTTCCTTCATTGTATCTGCGAATACGCCCAGCAGAGGCCAAAGACCAAGCACTAGGTTGGTTGTCTAGGACTTTGTAGATCCCCTAAATAAACTTGTTGAAATATTAGAAAATGTTATAAGATGATTAAAAAGAAAAGAAAAGAATGAACTTGGTGAAATAAAAGTTTGTACCATGGTTTTAGGTCTTCCACCTGTCTTTGAAAATAGATTTCGAAGTCCTTTCTTCTGAACTAGAAATGCTCATAATATCCTCAACCCACTAAGGGGTGTCCGTTTCTCACGCCCCACCTTGGGAGGCATTATTGGCACCTCGTGCCACACTAGCAACTAACTGACCTGGCTAGGCTTGTACGCGTCTGGTTCCAGCCTACGACTCAAGTCAAGAAAAAAATAGGCTATACCTCGACTGTAAATGCAGCCTCCGGCAGACAAGGTCGTATAGCCACCTGTAAACGAAAACATCTAACCAAAAATAAGCAACAAAAGGGATCCTATGCGGGTCGACAAGGCCACCATGCTGTCTAGTTATAACAGAAATGAAGACGATCAACTATACTAGGCCCCACCACAAACCACTAACTGATTGATGACTGTAGTATGCAAGCCTCTAAGAATACAAATAGTGGCCGGGACAGGGCCTCGGCCTACCCAACATGCTCTATAACTAAAATACAGAAATCTCTACAACCTGGATACTCCGAATAAAAGGAATTGTCCCAACTTTGGACTCTGAATAGCTGCTACTGGAGATCCTGAACCCTGTCTGTCTAAACCTGCAGGCAAGTAATGCAGCGCCAAGGGGAGGGCGTCAGTACAATATGTACCGAATATGTAAGGCAATAGATAAGCTGATAAAGACTAGGAGTAAATAGAAAGAAGGGCAGAAAGATTAACCTGTACACCTGCTGATTTGTAATCTACATCTAACCAATACTACATTTACATAAGCTAAGACTATATAATTACACATTTATAAAATATAACTAGAAGACAAGAATACAAACAAGAACCTCACCTGGCCTCCATAAATCGGAAGGTACAATCAACACAAAATAACTCGTTCGGTCCCCCATAAGCCTGGAGAGCACATCTCAATCTATATACCCCTATCCAAGCGTCGACCCAGCTAATAACCCTGAGGTAGTCATGGATAGCTCCTAAGTGAGGGAAACCCCAACCAAGGTGCTATACTAACATCTTAATCTAGCCACTCAAAAGGTATAACTGGCCTTCTGGGCCTAACGCCACCACTGCTCGCCCCCTAGGATAATCTGTAAAGCTACTAGAAGGCACGCTGTATACCTGTATCTGATCAAAGGATCCTGATAGTGATCATGATCTCTAATAGTTTGGACAAAATAGGGTGAGATCTGGAGTGGTACAACACAACTCTCTATATGTCCTGCCTAGACATCTATAGCTCATAATAACTGTGGGGTCACGAATGACTTATTACTCAGCCCCTCTGCTTAGGAAAACTGTAGGGCTGGTACTGGCCGAACATTTTTTTGAGCGATCGACCCCTAATCCTCCATAGGAAGTTTACTGACATCCTTAGCTTGTGGGCAGTACTGTACTAACATGGTACTTACTAGTGCCTTATCCCTCATCTTGGTCTAATCGGATCTTATATTACTTTTCTGGGTGATTCTTAACCTTATAGACAATTTTATATAGACCTAACCATTCCTGGAAACCTGTGGGTGATAAGAACCAGCTGGGGTGCTGGCCCGGCCTCTAACTACTGATAAGGTCCCCTTCTTTAGGGTACCCACAGGTCTGTTTGACCTGGAAGACTAGGTTAGCTTCCTGGGCGACCTATGTGATAACTGCTAAGTCAAATGGGATTGACAATTATTGGTAATAACTGGTAGGGTGGTAGGCTGTCACTCAGTACACTAGACAACCCTAGTGTCACTGATTCTAAAGTATGACTATTCTGTCTCCATTTTTGACCCTGGGATGTACGATTACGTCAATGGCTTCTGCGCGTGCTTTTCTGGCAACCCAGGTGCCAAACTGGTAGTTATGTCACCTAATTACGCCTACGCTGTTAAACTTACTAACTCAGGCTCGCTAACCCTCACGAGTTTCTAAGGTCTAGTTCTAGCAATAAAACATACAATCCTACTAAAATAATGAACCGGAGAATAGAAGAGTTTCTATGACGCTTCTAGCGTGTATCGTTCTTATCATGTCTTTTTTCGATGAGGGATACTACGGTATAATCCATATACATTTTCTAGCAGCTACCCATAATATATATATAACCATAATCTACTAATGGCAGTTACTCGCATTATATCTGATCTTTATATACTAGCAACAACTAATTTCAACATGTCCAATCACAATTTAATGGTAGAAACTATCTACAACACATGAAATCGTCATTTCTATTCAAAAATGTAAGTCATAAAACTGTACAATGAGTATACTTGCCGAGGGTTATGCCTTACATACCTCAATTGTCGTTTCCTGAATAATCACTGAGTTTCAACTTGTATTCGCCAGCTCTCTTCATCTATAACCGTTATACTGGAAGAAAGAGACGAATTTCAATACCAAATTCAGCGTAAAATGATAACTTTTAATACCAATATTGACTATACTTTAGCTTAACGGAACACGGCTGAAAACATATTATTTCCCGAGAGTTCAGAAGGGAGAAATGCTTACTTGAAGCTTGTGATCGTATAGAAATCAGTTTGAAGTAATTCAGACAACTTTGGCTCGGCAGGGTTACGATTCGCCTGGCGAATTTCACGAAAATAACTTCGTAGTAATGCTCCCTGTAGGCTTAGAACTCAATACCTGAAGTTAATTTGAATTTGGACGGTGTTTGATAGCATAATCAGACAAAAATCAATCAAAACCCACGTTTCCTTTACCCTCTGGCCGTAAAAACATTTGAGAAGGATTTAAATGAGATAGGGAGGGGTTTATATACTACTTGGGTGGTGGATAGGGGTGTGCCTCGTGCCTCCCATTGAGGCTGCCACCCTGGCGTGCCGTGCCTCTCATTGAGGCAGCAAGCCTGGCACCCCACACCTCTCAAAGCGCCAACAGGCCTGTCATCCCGCACAGGCTAGTGCACTGCTGGCTGGCCCTGTGCACACTGGTCCCGTCCGACCCCCCTTCCCAGGCTTTTTTTCACACATATCAAGCTCTTCTTACTCGTCACCAATCCACATGTACGCTTACTAATCGTTAGTATTTACGGGATGTAACATCCTTCCCCCCTTAGGAACATTCGTCCTGGAATGTCTACTTCAATTTACAGGAGCTTAACTTTTTGGACTATTATTCTGGAAAAGTTTCGGCAGATTCTCCCCTGTAATATAGAATATCTGAAAATCCTAGATCTCATGTCATCCTCAGTTTCCTAGGTCGCGTCTTCCTTATTGTTGTTTCTCTATAATACTTTAATAGAGACCCCATCGGTAGTCCTTAGCCTGCGAACTTGCCGATCTAATACAGCGACTGGAACCTCTTCGTGGGTTAATTCCTCAGTAACTTGAACATCTTTAACTAGAACAACTCGGGACGGGTTATGTATACCCTTTTTGCAGCATTGACATGTGGAAGTTGAATGGCCAAGTCCTAGCTCTGGGGGTAATTTTAGCTCATGTGTCATTTCACCTGTTCTCTAGAGGATATGACCTGGCCCAATAAACCTAGCCTAAGCTTGTCCTTCTTACCTAATCTTGTAATGCCTTTTTATGGCACCGTTTCTAGAAATATCCAATTGTTCCTTCAACCTTTAGCTTCCTGAGTCGTACCTTAGGGTAGGACTCCTGACGGCGTTGGGCTATCGGTACCCATTCCTTGGTAAGTTTAACTTCTCAGTCTGTCTGTTATAATATGCCCTGGTTCAACCACCTTTAATTTACTTTTGGGGAGGGATTCCACTTCCACTCATAATAGACCTCCAGGCGTCTGTCCTAAATGCTCTTGTTGGGTTATTTTCTTAGGGATAAGAAGTCACACTCATATTAACGTGCGCTTCAATTTGTTCTAACAGTTTCCTAGAACCTAGCTGGGAGTTGTGCCTCTCTGTCAGGGTTTACTAGACATTGGGGCTCCACGTAACCATACTACTTCTTAAATATTTAATTCGTCATACGCTTTAGCTGCAATAGAATTCCATCTGGTAAGACACGAATTGATCTCATTAGTCTTTCCATACTGACTCAAATAAGGCCAAGCTACACCTAGTATGGGATAACCTTGTGACTGTATGCATGTTAATTACTCTCTATTCCGTTGAAGACACAACCATCTCCTATATTGGACTCTCAGTTCCTGCTATTTCGTCTTTCCTAGCTGTCACAGGAGCTCTGCTGCTATGATTCAATGATATCTTTTGTCTTCCATACCATCTCGTTGCATTTTCATTAAATTCTGGGAGTGACAGACACATGCACCTTAGCTATGGTCTGCTATTTGAAGTTCTGCCACCCTTGAAACGTAGAGTAGACCTCTGGGTATTATGACCCTATCTTTTGTTATCTTGAGGGCTAATAACTTTCTGCTGGGCCTTGTTTCTAGGTTGTACTAGGTTAGAGTCTCTGTGTCGGCACTCCCTTACCTTATCCTCTGGCGGGGATACCGCAACATTCTAGGCCACAACCTTACTACCTCTTAACTGTTAGCACAATGCTTAGTTCTCAATATTCGGTGGTGATCCTATGTTCTATCAACCTGGAGGTGATTCTGGTTTTCCCCCATTAGATACTTGTGTCGTTTCTCGTGCTCCCTTGGACTGAGTTCTCATGTTGTCAAGGATGTTACCGACCAGGTCTACTGGCCTGTATTCCTTTTGACTCACACTCGGGCCTATTTTGTTCATATAATCTCCCTATCCTTCGATACCAGAAACTAAGTCCATAACCATTATCTTGCAGGTATGCCCTACCATCATTAGCATGCTATGGCGGAATCAACTTTTTTCTGACTTGAGCTTTACTATTACTGGGGGCTTATCGTTGTTGGACTCTCTCATACACACTCGAGTGGTATTGACAACCTTATCCCCCTTCCTGGCTTACTACCGCAAGGGTCTAGATAACTTGTAAATACTAAGGGTCTTAACCACTCTCTAATCCTCCTCGGAGGCAACAATTCTAGCCCTACTTTACTATTCATTTTGGGCACCATAGTACTGATACTTACACTTTCTATTAGACTGAGGTATGGAACCTTATAATATTCAAAGAGTTAGAGGTAGGAATCCCGTAATTGCCCCCTTCTTCGCACCTTTCATATAATTCAACATTAACTGTTACCCCTGGCTAATTCTAAACATCTAGTAGGTAAACCATCTTATATATACATATATACCATACTCCTAACCCCCTATTCTGAGGTTGTAAGGGGAACAGGGAATGGCACTGGCATATCTATCTCATTATGAGGTTCCTAGTACCTTGGGAGGGAAATGGGAAAATGTAAAAGATGTCTACTTCCACCGTTAGGCTAACCGTCCCTCCACTGTGGTGCCTCACTCGTACCTCCTCCTACTAGTGTAGTTATCTTGCATCTGACTGGAGTCTGTCGTACATCAAACATTATCCTGAACAGACATAACAATGAAAGCTTAGAGACCCAACCTTATACAACTCTACTCTATAGCACGATCTGAAAAGAAGGAGGGGTAACCATACTATCCTTCCTTGTAGCCTCCTACTTATAAAATGTGGTGCACAACACATTTATATACAAGACTCTACTAGACAAGGCTTGCAGACTCCCTAGGATACGAACTGCTCTGATACCAAGTTTGTCACGCCCCACCTTGGGAGGCATGATTGGCACCTGGTGTCACACTGGCAACTAACTAACCTGGATAGGATTATACACGTCTACTGCTAGCCTGCGACTCAATTCAAGAAAACAACGGGCTATACCTCAGTTGTAAATGTAGCCTATGGCCGACAAGGTCGTATAGCCACCTGTAAACGAAAATAGCTAACCAACAACAAGCAACAGAAGGGATCCTATACGGGCCGACAAGGCCACCATGTTGTCTAGTTATAACAGAAATGAAGATGAGCGACTATACCAGGCTCCACACGGCCAACATACCACTAACTGAATGACGCCTGTAGTCTGCAAGCCTCTAAGAATACAAATAGTGGTCGGTACAGGGCCCCGGCCTACCCAAAATTCTCTATTACTGAAATATAGAAATCTCTGCAACCTGGCAACTTCGAACGAAAGGAGTTGTCCCAACTTCGGACTATGAACAGCTGCTACTGGAGATCTTGAACCCTGTCAGTCTAAACCTGCAGGCAAGTAATGCAGTGCCCAGGGGAGGGCGTCAGTACAATATGTACCAAATATGTAAGGCAATAAATAAGCTGATAAAGACTGGGAGTAAATAAAAAGAAGGGCAGAAAGATTAACCTGTACGCCTGCTGATTTGAAATATGTATCTAACCAAAACTACATGTATGTAAGCTAAGACTGTATAATTACACATTTATAAACTATAACTAGCAGACAAGAATGCAAACAAGAACCTCACCTGGCCCCCATAAGCCGGAAGGTACAATCAACACAGAATAACTCGTTGGGGCCCCCATAAGCCCTACGAGTACATCTCAATCTATATACCTCTATCCAGGATTTATGACTCTACTGATACTGTAGCCAACCTATCGGTCCCCTGGTTCTACAACTGAGCCCGCTAGGCCCCGAAACTGTAGCTGTGTCTGAGTCAGGTGGACTCCTACTGTCTGTACCCCGGGTACCGAACTCGACGGGGTGTGCCGATACGGCATAAGAGTAGTACAGACATGGAATGGACTATATGAGGATCTCGGACCTCATCTTCATCCCTCATGGACGGCATACTGCTCCTCAGAGAGATGTCATCTAGCCTCTCGTGGACGTCGAGATAGCTAGTAACCCTGAGGTAGTCATGGATGGATCCTAAGTGAGGGAAACCCCAACCAAGATGCTATACTAACATCTTAATCTAGCCACTCAAAAGGCGTAACTGGACTTCTGGGCATAAAGCCACCACTGCTCGCCCACTAGGATAATTTGTAAAGCTACTAGCAGGCATGCCGTGCACCTGTATCTGATCAGAGGATCCTGATAGTGATCATGATCTCTAATAGTTTGGACTGAATAGGGCGAGATCTAATGTGGTCCAACACAACTCTGTATATGTCCTTCCCGAACATCTATATCTCATAATAACTACGAGGTTGTGAATGACTAACTACTCAACCCCTCAGCTTAGGACAACTATAGGGCTGGTACTGGTCGAACATGATTTTGAGCGATCAGCCCCTTATCCTCCATAGGAAGTTTACTGACATCCTTAGCATGTGGGCAGTACTGTACTAACATGGTACTTACTAGTTCTTTAGGCCTCATCTTGGTCTAATCGGATCTTATATTACTTTTCTAGGCGATTCTTAACCTTATAGACAACTTTATATAGACCTAACTATTCCTGGAAACCTGTGGGTGATAGGAATCGGCTGGGGTGCTGGCCCGACCTCTAACTACTGATAAGGTCCCCTTCCTTAGGGTACCCATGGGTTTGTTTGACCTGGACGACTGGGCTGGCTTCCTAGGCATCCTATGTGATAACTGCTATGTCAAATGGGATTAACAATCATTGGTAATAGCTAGTAGGGTGGTAGGCTATCACTCAGTACACTAGACAACCCTAGTGTCACTGATTCTAAAGTATGACTATTCTGTCTCCATTTTGGGCCCTGGGACGTGCGATTATGTCAATGGTTTCTGGGCGTGTTTTTCTGGCAACCCAGGCGCCAACCTGGTAGTTATGTCGCCTAACTACGCCTACGCTGTTCAACTTATTAACTCAGGCTCGCTAACCCTCACGAGTTTCTAAGGTCTAGTCTTGGCAATAAAACATACAATCCTACTGAAACAATGAACCAGAGAATAGAAGAGTTTCTATGACGCTTCTAGTGTGTATCATACTAATTATGTCTTTTTCCGATGAGGGATACTACGGTATAATCCATACACATTTTCTAGCAGCTATCCACAATATATATATAACCATAATCTACTAATGGCAGTTACTCGCAGCATATCTAATCTTTATATACTAACAACAACTAATTCCAACATGTCCAATCACAATTTAATGGTAGGAACTATCTACAACACGTAAAATCGTCATTTCTATTCAAGAACATAAGTTGTAACACTGTACCACGAGTATACTTGCGAGGGTTAATCCTTACATACCTCGATTGTCGTTTCCTGAATAAACCTCGAGTTTCAACTTGTATTCACTAGCTCTCTTAAGCTGTAACCGTAATACTGGGAGAAAGAGACGAATTTCAATACCAAATTCGGTGTAAAATGATAACTTTTAATACCAGTATTGACTATACTTCATCTTAACGTAACACGGCTGAAAACATATAATTTCCCGAGAGTTCAGAAGGGAGAAGTGCTTACTTGAAGCTTGTGATCATATAGAAATCAGTTTGAAGTAATTCAGACAACTTTGGCTCGGCGAGGTTACGATTCACCGGACGAATTTCACAAAATAACTTCGTAGTAATGATACCTGTAGGCTTAGAACTCAATACCTGAAGTTAATTTAAATTTGGACGGCGTTTGATAGCTTAATCGGATGAAAATCAATCAAAACCCACGTTTCCTTTACCCTCTGGCCCTGAAAACATTTGAGAATGATTTAAATGAGAGGGGGAGGGGTTTATATACTACTTGGACGGTGGCAGGGGGTGTGCCTCGCGCCTCCCGTTCAGGCTGCCACCCTGGCGCGCCGCACCTCTCATTGAGGCAGCAAGCCTGGCACCCCGCGCCTCTCATTGAGGAAGCAGGCCTGGCGCCCCGCGCTGGCCAGTGCACTGCTGGCTGACATGTCGCGCTGGCCCTGTGCGCACTGGTCTTGTCCGACCCCGCTTTCGAGGCTTTTTCCACACGCGTCAAGCTCTTCTTACTCGTCACCAATCCACATGTATGCTTACTAATCGTTAGTATTTACGGGGTGTAACACCGTTATTGCATTTGGAATTCATACAATGGAAATTTTTATGAAAAGAATGAGGGTTAGAGTTAACCAAATGAAATAAAACAGAAATCTTTAAAGAAAAAACTTACGACTCAAATTTCATGTCTCCAAAAATGAAAGATATATCTTCAGGATAATTTAAGTGGTGGGGATTGTCACAATTCTCTCCATCCAACGATGGTCGTTGTCCTCATCCATACTAAGAGATAATGATAGTTTTTTCTTGCTTATTAAGGATCATTACCCCACCTCGAAAGAACTTTGGGGCATAGAGTCAGATGAAGTGGCTTAAAGTGAAAGACACATGAGCATTCTCTACCTTAGACATCCATTCCATTAAAACGCATAGACAGTTGACGACCCTCCATACTAAAGGACCAACTTTAGAAAGGCAAATGTCATAGCATTTGCACAGATCTAAAATTACCGGGTCTATAATAGATTTGAACCATAGAGTGAAGGGATAATTGTAAATATTTGAGTAACCTAATATGGGGGAGATTATTTTATTTGTTTCCCCAGGAACTAAGGTCTCAGAAAGATCTTGCCAAAAACACTCCTTTCTAGCAGGGGATTTAACAGTAGAAGAGAAATTTTGGGCCAACTCGCCCCAATCACTATCAGTAGAAGGGGTTCAAATGATGCAGTTATTTTTGAAATTCCAACGACCGGAAAGAATGGAAGACACCATAGGTTGGCGAATTTTGGCACCCATGACCTTTGATGGTGGAGCAACAGATAAAGAATCACAACCAATGATTAAAAAAGAAGGATGATCGTGAGATAAAGATATTAAAATGAAAAATATGTAAAATATAAAGAAGGGGAAGTAAGAGTTCGGAAGAAATTTGAAGAAGGAGACAATTTGCATAAGATAGAAGAGATAATCGAAATTCCAAGCAAGGTAAAAGATTGAAAAGATTTAGATGGCTGGTTAAAAAGAAAGAAAAGGATGGCTGACATTTAAAATGGAAGTTTTTTCCATCATTACGGTGATATTTTCAAAACCTAACCTTACTCAGAGTCCAGTTTCACAACGACATGTGGCAAAAAAAATAAGTAAGAAGTGACTTGCGTTAGAACATCGAGAAGACAAAATGTCCCCGCTTCTTTTTAGAAAGGAAAAGTTTTTCAGAAATGAGGGTGAAAGTAATCATTAATTCTTATCTTACAAAACTAAAGCTTAGTCCGAAAAGGCGTAGGGACTATCTGTATAGGATAAAAATAAGCTAGACGAATTAGGATAAAGACGCGTGTCGAAAAGGTGGATGCATGAGTGAGCTAGGAAGGAATACGTGGACATATTTTGGGAAAATAAAAAATTGAAAAAAGAATGTGGGATCAGCATTCTATAAAAAATAGTGACACAGCCTACCAGAGGAACTGAGCCGGATCTAGACAATGCGTCCAGAGGAAACATGACGTAAAATCAAGACAATTGTTATGAGATTCTTTCGGAGTCGACGCTATCCATTGTCCCATCAATAATCAGTGTAGTTTGTTTTTCATTTAAGGCAAATCAATGCACAATGAATGACAAATAATAAAGTCATAAACCTCGTACCCCTATAAAAGGGACGATACTTGTACTGCAAAGGCATCGAGAAAACACTAGTGAGTAGAGAAAAAAAAGCTTTCTTATTTGTATTCTTATCATCTAATCAAATTCTTCTTAGCTTCTTAATAATTATCATTTTGCTCAAAGAAGGAAACCTTAGTTCATCGCAAAGACAAGGAAATCAAAGATACCGCCTGGCTTACAGACTCTCAACTATTTACTTAATTTCGTTTTTCCTTATTGTTCAATTTATATTTTATTTTATTTTTTAGACCAAATCAGTCACGTATCCCTTGAAGTCTCATTATAAATTCAATTGTACCTATTTTTAGGGTAAACATTGATATAGTAGAGTTTTTATGGATCAGACATCCTGTTATGTTAACTCCCATATTAAAAGGTTTTTCATGTAAAAAAAATTAGAGTGAAGGGTCAAAACACATTTAAATTATTCAGGTTTTCTGAGTTTCCTATTCGAACCATCATGTGTCTTTTTCTACCTGAACTATCACCAAATGTTTATCAGAACATACATCAACTATCAGTTGCTCACTTTTTGTACCTAAAATATCACCATCATTTAGGTAGAAAAAGTAAACATGAGCCGGTTTAAGTGTGTTTTAATAAATATTTGGTGATAGTTCAGGTAGGAAACTCATATACCTGACAGTTCAGGTATGAAATTCAAAAAGTTGTGATAATTGGAATGTGTTTTTCACCCTTCACTCTTAAAAAAATATTATTTCTTGTGTGTTTGATTATTTTTTTCCTGTCTTAACTATATTTATTGTTATTATGTATAGTAAGATGCTGCCCCTTTTAATTTGTACTATGTTTGTCGTGCATTCATAGTATTTGTTGTTCCCAACAGATTCCTCTTAGGAATTCAACCTAGGTTCTTTCGGTTTGCGTCGATTTGCATTTTGAGTAATATTAGTCACCCTCTTCTATGTTTTGACTATTATTAGAGGGTCATTCAAACTAACGTCTTATTTTCAGGTGGCCTTTAATTCTTTATATATTAAAGTGATAGTTTTAAGTTTTTATTCTTTAAGAATTTTAAGTAACTAGTTTTAGTGTATGCGCCTCACGCGTGTCCTTCATATTAATAAGAATAAATTTTTAAAAATAACATAAATAATATTTTAAAATATGTGTTTGTATAATAATATAACAATTTAGAAATAAAATTATGAATTTCAAATAGATAGATAAATGATTATGTTTAAGAGTTTGATCTAATCTAATAGTTCTTACTTCGGATTTTTCTAATACTTGTTTCAATAAACAAAAACGTTATAGAAATATCGTTTGATTGAAAGGTAAAAAAAAATTATTTGCTTTTACATAAACACTTAAATGCATGCATTATATGTATATGTCATGTTAATTATTCTAAAAATTTGTATTACTACACTGTTAATAGATTAACATTTAATATAAATATTAGCATTACAAAGACATATTATAATACAAAGTTATATAATAGAATAGAGCATATAGTATAAGTTATTAGTTTAAACAATAAACTTATGAAATGGTATTGTGGGATATTATTGATTTTTTTTAAACTAATAAATTGATAGCATATCACAAACCATTTATTTATTCGCAATTGTCATCCAAACTAAGAAAAGATTTATCAAAATTAGTGAAAAAAATCACTAATGTTTGCGTTAGGATAGATTGTCTATATCACACTCTTTGGGGTACGATTCTTCTCCGTATCCTCGTTAACCTGTGATGCTTTGTGCACGGCCCCCTTTTTCTAATTGTATTTTCAAAAGTCTTAAATATAAGATTGATTTAATAATTATGAATTTAAAAAACTATTAAATTTAACTGAGAAATAACATTTTTTATTAAAAAATCATAAAATTAAAAATATTTTTAAATTTCTAAATATTAATATTTTCTATATATTTCAAATATGGAAGGATTTAATACATAAAATTTAGTTAATTTGTAAAACCTTAATATTATAAAAATAATTAATCAACTAAATTGTGAAGTGTGAACTCTATTTTTAAAAGGTTAAAAAGTTGAATGATATTTTTCAATGAGCCTTCGCATTTTTAAAAAGTTAAATAACTTAATTTTTAAACTTTTTATTTTTTTTAATCGTTTTTTTTTTTTATTTTAATTCTTAATTTTCTCTTCTCTTAATCTAGAAGAAATAATATAGATTTAACTAAAAGAGAGTAAAATAATAAAACACTCGATTAATTAAAAATAACTTAAATTCTGTTGTGTTTCTATATTTTATTCCTTTTTCGATTCTAAGAAGAAGAAACTGTGATAATGCATAATAAAATTATACTCTTTAATTTATTTTCTTGTACAGTGAGTAAAATATCGTGATGGATAATTATTAGTTAGTTTAACAAATAAATGATTGATATAAGTTAACAAAATTGAAATTGATAAATTTAAAAAATCAAAAAGGATATTTTTAAGAAAAAATTAAAAAAACAAAAAAAACATTTGAGATAGTCAGTTATATGAAATTGGAAATTAAATTATGATTGAAATAAAAAGTGATAGAAAAAATATTTTTAATTAATTTCAAATTTCTAAATATTAGAATAATATTTAAATGATAATTATTTAAGAAAAATAATGAATGACAATTTTATCTATCGTAGAGTCTTTTAATGCAGCCAAAAGTATTCAATCAATATTTTTAAGAACCTTCATACTTTTAATATAATATTAGTTTTAGTGTATGCGCCACACATGTTCCTCATATTAATAAGAATAAATCTTTAAAAATGTCATAATTTAGCTTTGACTCAATCGATTTAGTTATGAAATTATGAAGTTATAATTTATAAATTAAAATTATAAATTTCAAATTAATAATGATTATGTTTAAAAGTTTGATCCAATCCAATAATTCTTTCTTCAGTTTGTTCTAATACATGTTTCAATGAACAAAAACGTTGTCGAAATAGTGTTTGGTTGAAAGAAAAAAATCATTCTTGCTTTTACATGAGCACTTAAGTGCATGCATTATATGTATATTTTATATTAGTTATTGGCGCATTTTGTATTACTACACTCGTTAACAAATTTAAATTTTAAAAAATATTGTTATTATGAAGATGCATTGTAATACAAAATTGTATAGTAGAAGAGAACATATAGTATAAGTTATTTGCTTTAAATAATTAGCACTTATGAAATCAGACAGAGTTATTAATGGTTGATTTGGCACTAATAGATTGATATCATATCACAAATATATTTATTTATTTGTAATTAATCGTCCAAATTAAGAAAGACTTATCAAAATTAGTGGAACAACTATTAATGCATGGATATACTATCTATATTACACTCCTTGGAGTGCGATCATTCTCGCACTCGTTAATGCGAGATATATTGTGCATCACTTATTTTTCAAATTGTTTTTTCAAAAGTCTTAAACATAAAATTACTTTTTTTAATTATAAGTACAATTTTATTCAATACATAATTATTTTTAAAAGATAAAATCTTAATCGCTTTTAAATTTATAAATATTAATATTTTTTATATGTTTTATATTTATTTTATGGAAACCATTTCAAAATTGGTTTTTTAAAAATTTTAAATATTAAAAAATAATTAAATAACTATTTTTTTTCAAGTTGTAAATTTATTTTTAATTTTATAAATTTTTAATTTTTGTATTTTAATTAAATTACATGTTTTTTTTGTTTTTTTAAATATTTAATATAACTTAATTTAAACTTTTCATTTTACCTTTTATAAGATGATGTCAACTCAATTTTCTCTCATTCTCTTAATCTAAAAGAAATAGTGTAGATTTAACTAAAGAGGAAATAATAAAAGCACTCGATTATTTAAAACAACTTAAAGTATTTTGTGTTTCTATATATTCTTTCTTCTTTTTTTTATTATACAATTTTAAAGAATTCATCGTATTAATGCATAATAAAATTGTACTCGTTAATTTATTTTCTCGTACCGTGAGTAAAATATCATGATGGATAACTATTAGTTAGTTTAATAAATAAATGATTCATATAAGTTAACAAAATTGTAATTGACTTTAAAGTCTTTAATGTTAGAAATTATAATATAGTTCAAATAAGGAAAGATTTAAGAAGAAAAATTTTAGTTAATTTTAAAATACAAAATATTAGAAGTTCTTACCTTTTACAAATAAGTAAGAATTTAAAAGCAATAACTTTAATTAATTTCAAATTCATAAATATTAAGATAATAATTAAATAATAATTATTTAAGAAAAATAATAAATAAAAAATTTGTCTACCATAGAGTCTTTTAATGAAGCAAAAAGATCAATCAACATTTTTAAGCACTTTCCATACTTTTAATATAGTACTAGTCTTAGCGTATTTGGGCCTTGATGAGTTGGTAATTTACCAACTCATTCAGCTTTTAAGCATGACCTTTTGCTTAATTTTCAACTCATTTAGAAAGGTTTTACGCGCTTTTTCTTATCTATGTAGGCATTTGAAGGAGACAAAGATAATGTAAGATTTAAACTCAAAAGAGTCAAGAAGACATGCTTTTTAACCTCGCGAAATGCGGATTTGGACTACTTAACAGGAACGAAGTTGCTACTGCCTTGCACCTGTATTTCTGCGCATTAGCACCTAAGCAACGTATATCAAATGCAGCTTGCACCTGTGAACCAACTGCTAACCACCGACAAAATGCGTAATGAAGGGCAAGGGACCCATTTCACAAAAGAAAGAGAAACATCCAGAAAGGTCCCAACGCACCTAAAAGCCTCCAAGGGAAATTGTCAGTTATTCACAAGAAAGTACACATTTATGACCTCATTATACACCACAAAACACAATACATTTAATTCTAGAGAGAAGAAAAACACACCATACAATCATAGTGATAGAATTTGCTTTTTTTTTTTTTTTTTTTCTTTTTAACCCATTTTGCAAGAATTCCACCATTGTTATAAGACCTTGTGAAGCTAATTTTTGATGAATTATGATGAATGTTGAGGTAAATCCTCTTGGTATCTTCTCTCTCTCTCTAAATATGCCTAGCTAATTTACTAGCTAGGGTTGTGCATGGTAGATTTGTAAACTTGAATGAGTATTCATTAATTGTTCTTGGACTCTTATTGCAAGTATAGATCTATTGTTTTCTCCCAAGTTTTAATTTTAAAAATTTCAAAAGTTTATTTTGGTTTTTAAAATTGTGATTTAATTTTCTTGCTTTTTGCTTGAGAAAAAGGGTGAGAATTCGTGAGAGAACAATAGGGAGGATTTTAGAGTGTTGATGTGTGAGGTTGAGTTAGAGATAGTCAAACCCACATTCTCACTCCATTAAAGGTTCGCTGATATAGCGATTCCTTCCTCAAGCTCTTGTGGTTGATAATTTGAATTTGGCCTTGAGGTTTGAAAGAACCCATGGTATAAACATTCTTGTGGTTGAGAAACGAGAGAATATATTTTATCCACTTCTATCTGTGCTAAATTTGAATCTAAGACAATGAAATAAATCCTTTATAGTTTTTAGCCCATCAATAGCACACCCCTATCCATCTCATTTGTGATTGCAACAATTGAAATTCCCCTCACTTAGTTTGTAATTTGAATTTGATATTATTTTCATTTTTTCCCCATTTTTACTTTTCAAATGTTGAACAACGACACATTCTAGTTTGAATTAGTTTATAACTCTTGAATTACCGACTCAATTCCTTGTGGGATTCGACCACAACATCGGGTATATTTATTTTGCCACGATCATTTACACTCTCTCCTATCAAGGAGTGAATTTGACATTATCAAAAATAGCATCATTGCATGGGAATTAAGTTGTGATACCCATTAGTTATTTATTGATTCAAACTTATTTTTATTTTGTTTTATATCTTGTTTTTATTGTTTATTTTTGTTTTATTTTGTATTTGTATTATCGCATCGTGGAATGAGAGGAGGTTTATTGGTTTCAACCTTTATCATGATGACCCATGTCCCTACTATGGAGGATCACACCTTTGGCAAGATTGCAATATGCCCCCAGAAGAGATGTGTGCACCTTCTTTCTCTTATGATGGGTATATATGCACTTTCTATGGTGGTGATGGTAGACATTGGGGTGGATGCTCAAATGAGTTCACTTCTCTTATAGTGGCAATGATAGTTGTGTTCTGATCTGATAGGAAGGAAGCATGGCATGTGAGAGAGGAAGCAATACATGTGGGCGCATGAAATCCATACTCTAAGATTTTGGAGCCGGAATCTAATACGAAAAGGATGTCATACCCTCAAAGCTCCATGGAATCATTGTCTCATCAAGAACAAAGTTATAGCTTCTTAAAAGAATAAGCCAACGAGATATTGAGAAGCATAACAAGGAGGAGTGAACAATGGGATTTAGCTCAACTTGACTCTAGGGAGGAAGCTCAACATGATGATAAAGAAGGGATCAAGATGCATTTTGAAGAGGTTAAGGCGATTTTCCTACCAACCAAACCAACTATGATGCAAGATGTCATAAGTAAAGAAGTGACACTAGAGCTCCACCAAGTCCATCAAACCATTTATGAGGACTCCCCAGTGAACTTGAGAGGGAGGATGTCAAGCAAGAAACATGCTTGAGAATGGAGTAACTTAAACTGCTCTCCAATCATTTTTCAACATTAAACTGGATTGACGATATGGAAATTGAGGTGACCAAGTTGATGGAAGAAGTTGAAGAGGAAGATCAAGGTGGTTTCATCTTAAAGTATGCTATGCCAACAAGGCCAAAGCACATCCCTCCTTTAAGGGCCAAGAAATACAAGAGGCAACATCCATTACTTGGCACCTTGATTCTTACACCACCACCTCTCAAGCGAAGTAGAAGAATGGAAAAGAAACTAGGGGTGCAATTAAAAAGCTCAAAATGAGGAGAAAAGTGGTGAAGATTGAAGCCTTCGAGTAGCGACATCAACTAAGGCGCTTCTTGGGAGGCAACCTAAGTGCTTTCACATTTCTTTTCACTTTATTTATTTTTACTTGATATTTGTGTTGTCTTTGGTTATTGGGTGCTGTTGAATAAGGTACTGAATGTGACAAATAAGGGAAGGAGCAAAGATGAGAAACCTACTTCGTACCTACGAAACTGTCACGACCCAATTGGGCGAGTCATGAGGACACCTACATTGACTCTGACTGATAGAAAACCTCTTTCAAATCAAATGAAATAATAATTATGGATCTCATAAATTTACACCAACCAATATTATTTTTGAAATACTATTAAAATAAAAAGAAATGCTCCCAAAAACCTTGACTCTCCCAAGAATCTAGTCTAGACAGGTACAAGAGCTCCATTTAGAATATCGACAAGTAAAAAGACAAACTCTTCATCTACGAAGGAAATGCAGAAGCCGATGTCGGCATCGCTCCTCAATTATGAAACTACACCACCACGACCTATACCCAAAAAGGTGTATCAAGAGTAGTATACGTACACCACAAGTAATCGGTAGGCATCATCGGCCAACTACAATTAGTTTATGCAACAACATAAAGTTAATATGCAATCAATAATTCAAGCTTTAAACAACCACTCAATAATTTACCAAGATAATTTCTTCACTATTTATGCTCGACAATTATTGAACCATGTATCCGTATTTTTATCTAGCCGATTCACAAGTGCTGGCTCGCACACCGGCGAAGCTCGTCAGAGGTGAATCTTGACGTTGTTTGCACCCGCCGTTAGCCGTAGAATTCTTCGTCAGCCGGTACCGCCCAAGCAAGAATTGACTTCTACTTCTTTCAACACCTCATCCATTACACAAGGATTAACATCATACAAAACTATAGCAATCTACACTCAATAAAATATACACTTCACAAACAAATTTTCACCTAACATAAACATTTAATTTATTACCCTTTTTATGAAATATTTTCACAATGTGAGTAACCAAGAACGATACATAAATCACATTTATCCAATATTTATACATGCAATTAATAACTCATACCCAATCAATTTCATCAAACATCAAGACTTACAAAACATGTATGACATAATTGTGCGCATCACATGCACACTAAACACACTAAGAATATAATTGTCATCATCAATTTGCCTTATCAAGTATTTGCCCATATCGTTGTCATACTTGTCATTGATCTCTGTCACACAGTCGTATGTATATCAAACATATCCGTACCGATCTCTATCTCACAAACCTATATGGATATCATGACATACTTATATCAGCTTCGCCACATTCATATCATCGTAATGCTGCGGTACACGCCCATCACATCACCGTACACACATGCCGAGGGTCTTATATTTCTCGCCCTTCCGCTCATGACCTGGCAGGGACTCTAGAAATTCATGTACTCGTACACCTAGCCATATGAATCATACCGTTTGTGTACTCATATTTGTACATCCAATATTCGTATAAATATTTAGTCATAATTGCCTCGTGTACCCATTCATATTGTCACTGGATGCTCACATCGGAATGAGCCACTCATATCCAAGTACTCATATACATATAACTCGCTGCCCTGATGCTCACCTCGAAACGAGCCCTTATCTCAAGGTACACCAACAATCTCATTCACGTTCACCACAGGATAAGAATCTACTATCCCTCACTCATCAACATATGCAACCATGATATCAATCAATCAAATCATATGACACTTTTGGCAAACCCATTTATCAACCATTACTGATCCTAAGCATAGCATTCCATACATTATACTTCGCTGTAACCTCATTTGACCATTTAGAAAGAAGTAATAAATCAACAACAAGCAAAGCATATTTATCATGCAATTCACTCAAGAACTCAAGTGACCACTCAAAAAGGTATATAAATAAACAATCATCAACATAGTTCATCAAGTATTTTATTTGGTCAACACATATAACACCACATACAGCACATTGTGTATCTCAATTTCCTTAACTCACCATGACAATTATCGCATTGAGCTTCTCAAACCTCATCTACAATCATATAATATATCAATATTATTCTACACAATCAAGGCACGAAGACCCATTAACTATACCCACAACTCACCACATTTACCATGCTTATCTAATTTAAGAAGTGCTTCTTCCTATATTGTTACTTATTAATTATAATGTTATCAATTATTAAACACGTAACTCTTCAATCAAAATTCGCTAACTAAGCCATTGCAAAGATATCATTCACAATTCTCCAGGATAAATTTTCCAGCCCTCTTATTACCTAGGGATCCATCATTCATTCAGGTTCTTTCAACCTTAATTTTAATTTTGTGACTTTCCATCTTAAGGCGGTCTATTCAGCTCTATTTTACTCCATTAGTATTTCATTTTTTCAAGCCATTTCATCAACACATAAGATTAATTAGATAAAATCAAGTCCTAATTACTCAACCTAGTTAACTATGAATTCTTACACTCGTTCGAGCTAGTTAATTTACATCCTCCGATTCACCTTCTTATTCATGTAAAAGACATAAACAAGTTCACATAACCCCATTGGGTTTATTCACCTGCTTCATTCTAGTTCCTCTCTTATATAACACATGAAAAAGATATATTAATTATTTATAGTTCAAATACACCACCAAAATATAACATCAACAACAATTACAATTACATGTCATCAACACCGCGATCAAAATATCACCTCAAGCTCCACTACCAAGATCATAAAATCAAGGATACATTATCAAGAGTACTTATCAAGAACATCACATTAAGAGTGCACCCCACATTATTAATCATCAATTAGGTTTCACTTATCCACGAAGTTCTCATAGTTAGATTAATACTCCATTTTAATTGTTAAGGCCATTACAAATATTTCATCAAGTCATCATATTTTATGATCCCTCTACCCTCATAATTGTACATCAATATTATATACGTATACGATTCACTAATTATAGTCTAACATAAAGGTAAGCCATAACCAACCTAGATCATAAAACTGAAATATTCAACTACTCAAGGGAAGCTTTGCCTTTTTTCAATATCTCCGAACGTTCAAAGTCCAAAAATAAGACATTAAGGAATCAATCAATAGTCTACTTCTTTGATTCAAGGGTTTGGGAACTCAACCCACCTGCTCTACCCGTCATTTACGCCTCTACCCGATAATCATAGGCTAAATTATCATAACCTGAATCTACAAAGATCATTCAATGCTAGTTCATGAAGTTTTTAATACTTAACCCTCTTAAAACAAAAGATTTAAGTTTAGGGATTTCAGATTCACCAAATTACAGGTCTCAAACTATCACCAAAATAATGTTCTATAATCACATTCACCCTAGTAATTGTTAATTTATCACTTTTAGGCCTAGAAATCAACACCCAATCATTCCCATAACGCTAGCACTAGTTTTCACAAACCTAGGGTTCTTAGCTAGGAATTCACCATTAGAGACTATCTTTAATTCTAGGTGTTAGAGAATCACAAGATTGAAGGATTAACACGAAAATCTTACCTTGTAATAATAAATTGCTCTAGCCTTTGAAAATTTTCACTGCAGCTCAAACTTCGTGCCTTAGGATTATGGGGTAAAATACCTAAATCCCATTTCAAAACCCATTTAATGTCTCCTATCGTCCGCAAAGGTCATATTTCTATTGCAAACACTGCCATATAGCGCCCAAGACGCTACCATAGCGGATCTAACTAATTCCTCCTAGTTCATTGGCGCGGGCTTTGGACCGTGGTAACACCATCAAGTAGTAGAAAGACTACTGCTATAGTGGTATCCCATAATCTCAATAGCTCTCCCAAAACCACCAAGTTTTATTATCTCACCTACGACACTTTCTTTATTCATATTATAGCCCTTTAGAGTGTTCTAAGTCATTTCCTTCGTAATGACATATGGATCAATACATCAAATACCAATTAAAACACCATTCATCCCCAAAACAAACAAGTTATATGTAATGGTTTTCATCGCATCATAGTCCCAAATTCCACGAGGTCATAATTATGGTTATACCCTTCCTACCATGGTCTTACCGTTATCACTATCGGATTTAACCGAAACTTTACTCCGACCGTTCTTTGAGGTCCTACAAGGCTAATAGGATAACTACATGGGCCTAACCCACGAACTTAATTCTCCCATCCCCACATCCCCAATTGGGAAAGAGTCTTACGCACGCCACTTACTAGTATTTATATTCTCAAGTAATCTAAATTGTCTTCCCATAGGCTATTTTTTGAGGTTTTTACACTAGAAATTGTGGAGTTAGGGAAGGATGATGATTTGAACTTTTTCAACCCCAGAGTGGGGCCAAGCAGAACATTTTCCTCCCTCACCACTATACTCTATCTGTGAGGAAGGTATGCCTCGGAAGATGAGGGGTTGTATTATGAGGTTTGATGCATCATTCAATCTATTGAGGGTGAAAGGTGCGCATGAAAGGGGTAAAGAATATCTAGTACCACACCATCCTTCCAGCCCTAAAGTTCCCTAGTGTCCCCGTAAATTTTTGAGTAATCGTTCCTCTCTGGCGATGAGGATGGTGAGGCTAGAAACCAGGGTAACGACAGCGACAAGGCCTCCATCTAGTCGGGGTTTGTAATACTCCAAAAGTGCCTTGGACTAGACCCAAGATCTGAAAATAAAAGTAGAAGAAATCAGGGAAAAATATCCCATAGAACGGGTCATTGTATGGGCCGTTGGTTGAATAACAACCCGTCGTATGTGTCTATGGTGAGATGCAAAAGAGTTTGGACTTGGGAATAACGGGTCTAGAAATGATGCATTGTTTGGATGTAACGGGTCATTGGATGTGAGCCATGGTGAGGTGAGTCTCAATTCAAATGAGGAAGTAACGAGTCATGTGACGATTCTTTTCATTGGGAACCACGAGTCATCGTAAAGAGTCCGTGTGGAGGATTTTCGAGATGGGCAAAGGGTAACAACGTAATGGTTACCACAAGTTGTTAGAGTCAGTACGACTCGTAGAACCCCTCATAGTATTAGTTTTGGGGTCCGGGTGTTCAAGGTGAAACAACGAAGGGTGCAACGGACCGTTGGAGCCCGTAATGGTCCACCGTGACACTCGTGGGTCTTTGCTAACATTTTTAAGGAAATTCATTAAGGGCATTTTCATCACTCCAAAGCCCTAGATCCTAAACCACGTTGTTTTAAGCTCGAACGGGTGTTTTAAGAGGATTTAACTCATTCAAACCCATCCAAATTCATGCATGCAAGCTTAGGGGATTTTGGGAGGTGATCAAGCTCCAGTTTCTTTAAGTTTTTCCTCAATTCTCTTTGGGCTATCAAGGAAGTTGTAAATTCAGATCCCTTTAGGTATGTAGGGTTATGAATGGGTGAAATTATTTACACCCATGCCTAAATCTTCTTTAATTCGTGAAATTCCTTTGATGATTCCATGGGGTTTTACCCAATTCTTATGAAATCCTTATGATTTATCTATGGGTTAATCTCTTTCATGTATCAATTCATATTTTATGAATCACAAAGAATGATTTTATAGCTATTTAACTTATAAATTTCTAGATTCAATTTTTTACAAACTATTCCATCTATGTATATTTCATGAAAATTCAAGTTATGATTTTCTTATGATTTTGATGTTCTTTATCCCATTATGATTTATGATTTATGACATGGATGTTCATCATGAATTTATCATCATATAAATTATTTACAAGCATGTATGAATCTCATGATTTATGAATTTATGACTATGGCCAACCCGAGGACCTTATTTTATGGCTAGTTCATGTATTTTTCAAGCATGCAGATTATTATGATTTAACTAGTCCATAAATTTCATGTATATTATCCAATGAGCACTATATATATTTTGGAGTAGTATTTAGCACCGAGTAGGTTCTAGGCCCAGGTTTTGCCCCAAGTCTCAAAATTACGTGCCACCGTAGGTCACAATGGACCTCCTTGTGCCTGTCCCTTTGCCCCCATGGGCCTTTCATGAGTGATATCACACCTTCTCATGGTTATACCCTTGTAAGGGTACGAACACCCTCCCGGCTAGTTTACAGTCGGATTCCATGTGTGTTCATATGGTGTATGTCGGGCTATAGGAATCTCTCACTGTTCGTCATGATTTATGCATTATGCACTTTGGCTCAAGTCATGTTCAATAAAGCTTTCTCTTATGATTGTGATTATGGTTAATTTACTTAACAATGAAAATCTTGATCCTTATGTTTACATTATGATATTTATACTACGATCACGTTGTCCTACTCTTATGAACTTTTACGTATTTTAAATTGTCCATTTTACTTACCTTGTATACTTGGTATATTCCACGAACTGACCGCATACCCTATTCTGTATCATTTCATTATATGTGCCTGGGTACGGGACCAGCCTCGGCCCTAGCCATCCTTTCTGTGAGTTAGCAAATTGCCCGCTGGTGAGTCCTCATCTCCCCGACCATCTCTTATTACTATCTTGTATTTTCAATTTCAGTTTTAGGGAGTTAGTTGGGGGTCCATTCCCATCAACTCATCGGTGTTAAAGCTTTTCGGACATAGTTTATATTCATCTTTAAACATGTGATGTATGTTAGATTTCATCTTATTTTTAGACTACCGTTATGTTATTCATGTTGATCTTCTACTTTATTAATTGAGTTAGATGTATGTTCATGCCATGGGTTGACTTGTAGTCCTCGGCGTTCCTGTCCCTTTTCTCAATTTTGGCCTATTCTCAGGTCATGACAAACTTGGTATTAGAGTAATAGGTTTGAAGTTTCCTAGGTGTCCTAAAGCCACGCTCGGGCAGAGTCTTTTGATGGGTGTGAAGCGCGCCACACTTATGATGAAGGGCTACGTAACGTTTAAGAAATGTTCCCTTCTTTCATGATCTCATGTCATGCGATGAAATGTCTATCTATCCTTCTAACTCATGTTATATGTTTGCAGAATCATGCCTCCACATCAAGTGAATGGAAGGGAGAAATGAGACCGCCATGAAAACAAAGAATGGAGAGGGGCACCACTGCCCACTGTACCCCATGAGGAGCATGCACCCGAGGTGGCTGTCTAAGATGAATTTTTGGGCAGTCATACATATGTGTTAGCACAGACTTGACCTCCAGGTCAATCAACAAGCGGTGGTGCATCTCTCTCAGTAATCGTGATTGCGGCAAAGGGCTTGGGTTAGGGATTTTCGAGGATAAACCCACCAAAGTTCCTTGGGTCAAAGGTGGACGAGACCCATATGAGTTCATTGATGAGACATTCTCGAAGATTACTATGTCATGGGGTGACAACGGGGAAAGGGCGACTCTGGCCTCTTATCGCTGAAAGAAGGCATATCTGGTTCAAATATTGGAAAGATAGTAGGGCAATGGGAGCAGCTCTATCAGCTGGGATGAGTTTAATTCCTCCTTTCTAGATCGGTTCTTCCTCTGAGATGAGGGAGCCGAAAGCGACCGGCTTATGAATCTAAAGCAGGGTAGCATGATAGTTCAAGATTACACTTTGGAGTTCACCCATTTATCCAAGTATGCGCCGTGAGTTAGTGGCGGCATCGTAGAGCTCGAGGAGCGGTGTTTGTACATAAGAGGGCGAATACCCGGATAAGGATTGTAGGATCGCCATGCCGCACGTATAGTTTTACACACCCAAGAGATGGAGTGCGCAGTATCTGAGGGGGAGAGAAGCCAAGAGGGTCAGAATAGATAGTTATGGGACTTCTCACTTAGATCGAGGGGCGGGATATCGCGCTAGCCGCATCACAAGTCTTTTGCCCTAGCACCATCATCAACTAGTACACCATCCGTACCTCACGAGGTGACTAGAGGAGAAGGACCTCAAATTCGAGGAGCGTAGTAACATTGATCACGGGAAAAAATATAGGTCCCGTGATACACTTTACAACTTAAATGAGTAGTGTTTTCTAAGCTATTTGATACATTTTCATGTGATTTTATATAAAAGTGAAGATATGTGCTAACCAACATGATTAGCTTTGTTTTGTAGGTTTTGATGACTTTTGAGGAGCTAATTCATGAGTTGGTGAAGTAGAGGCTTGGGGACTAAGAAACACGCAAACGCCGGGCAAAGAGGAGGCTCAAACAGCCCAATTGCAAGGGCCGGCAAGGCCACTGCAGGCAAAGCTGCCCAAGACGCCCCTCGTTGGCAACGTGCCACGCGTGGTGGCTCCGCGACCAGCATGGTGCAACGTGCTGCCCCAGAAGCGTGCCACGCTAACGCTGCAAGAGAAGGTGCTGTCAGGGCCACTTTCGGTGATTTTAAGGCCTCACGTAGGGCCGTGTCACGGAGGCAATGTTCGCGCGGCACTGTGACACGTTGCTTGTTATTCCGGGACAAATTTCTACTATTATAAATAGCACACTTCGGTTTATTTTTAGATATTCTGACTTGGTGGAGCAAGAACGTGGGTTACAAAGTAGCTTGAGGACGAAAATTCTTAGGTTTTTCTCATCCCTTTCTTCTTCCTCTCTTTTCTCAATTTTGCATGATTTCCATTCATTTAACGATGTTCAATCCACAAAATGAAAGTGGCTAATTCTCTTTCTTGCTGAGGTTATGAACGTTGTGTTGAAATGTAATTATTGATTGCTGGTTTATTTTCTCTTTTCTTCTATGGTTGTTCTATTTAATTCTTGTTCTTACTACGCATTATCCGGCCAATGTTAATGTAAATCTAAAGTCTCGGTTTCACCCGAGAGGGCAAGAAATTGGAAAGTTGTGAATTAATAGGATATGATCTTTTCTGGTTTGGGAAAATTGGGAATTGATTTACCTTCGTGATAGAAATATACCGAAAGTCAAGAGTTTAGTCATGTGGACCGGTTTTATAGCTAGAACTTGAATTCCTTCTTATCAATGAAAATGTAGGTGGAAGGTTCATGATTCTTAAGTTGGGTTAAATACGAGAGTTTTAATCCATAGGCATTAGTTCCGACTAGCAACCGGAGGGAAAGATAAACCATGTACATCAATAGTTCGCTTCTTTACATGTTCTTTGTAGCCTCAGCATGCTCACATCCATAGTTCGATTCAACCGTATGAACATTTTAATTTTTGTTATAAAAGTAGTTTCCAAAATATAAAACCCTTTACACTGCTGTCTTCATTATTAGCGTTTTAGTAAATTAACACTTGAAAAGGTTTTACCCCCGTAGTCCACCTCGTGTCCATCTCGCTCTTAAAAAGAGCCACTATATTTTGTACGACCCGTGCATAATTCTGCGGCTCATCAAGTTTTTGGGCGCTGCGGATCGGCAATCGGTAAAAAATTTTCCTAAGTGTTAACGACCTATACAAGTTGCTTGGCAACGTGTTTTTAATTTTATTTTATTTTAAAAGAAAAAAATTTTTTTTTTTTTGATTGCTTTGAATAATTCTTGACATGATATCTTGGAATATAAATGGGTTAAATGGTGGATACTCTACTTTTGGATAAGTCTGTTCGAATTCATGGCACCCACTTGTGGCAACACCGTAAATAATGCAATATATGGAATAAGATGCCAATGATGGCTGGGTTCGAACGATACTCCCATCCCCAAGCACCTACCATGATCCTTCTGTTGTTTTTGCTGAATATAGGCATGATGAAAATGAGGACTTGGGGACGCCAAGCTCGAATAGAAAGATATGCTCAACATGCTTGAGCAAACAGGCTAAACGAAGGAGGCGATGGAAGAAGTGAGAGAATTCACTAGAAGAGAATGGAGCGACTCTAGGAAAGGATGAGCGCTAAATTCACTGGGAGATGATGGCGAGGCTGAAGCTTTCAGATCAATTGCAAGTGACAGCTTGTAGGCACATTCAAGAGGAGTTACAAGAGGAAGACAAGGGTGAATTTTATTTAGCCCGACATTTAGAACCTCTTGAGAATCCCCGTGATGAGCTCATACTTGTAGGGAAATTCGTTCGTGGAGAAGAGATAGAGTATACCCCATTTGACACTACTAGAGAGATAGATGTGATGCTGAGAAGAGGTATACAAGTAAGGAGGTCAATATATTGCAGTTTTCAGAATCAAGGTGCATTGACCTCACCAAGCATTTTTCTACCTTAAGTTTGGCTGACGAAATAGAACAGAGTCTTCCGAGCTTATGGAGAAATGTCAAGAGGAGGACCAAGGCCCATATATTCTGAAATTTGTTGATTATAATAGAAAAATTGACTTCACTTACGGGAGGACCAATAAACGTCAAAGGCAAAATCTATTGCTTGGTCCTTACAATTTTCACCACCACCCGGATATGGTAAAAGAAAATTAGAGAAGAAATTAGGGTGAGATTCATATCCTCAAGGCGGAGGAAAAAGCGGTGAAACGTAATACGTCGTGCCGTGACGTAAAATTAGGCGCCGCTGGGGAGGTAACCAAGGGTACCACTGTTCATGTTAATTTCTTGCATTTTTATTGATTTTTATTTATTTTTCATCTTTTGTTGTTTTTGGTGGAAAGTTATTATCGATGGGAGGGAAACTCCAGCACCCTTGGAGGAGGAAGCTAACAAGCGTGAAGAGAAAAGTGGGGTTGAACACCCACTTGTGCAACTTTGAACGAAAGCATGTTGCTATTAGCCTCTGAAGGGCCTCGTGGGAGTATTTCTCACCCTTAAATATTAATTTGATGCTATGAGGACATAGCATGATTCAAGTGAGTGAGGGAAATTTCAAGAAATTTCAAAATTTTTTCCTGCCATGCTTAACAAATTTTTGTGAACATAATGCTTGTGTGAAAAAAGAAAAATTGAGAAATGTGAAAACTTTTTTTAGTCAAGCATGAATTATCACCCGTTGGTTTTTCTTTTCGGTTCTTTTTCGACGGGGGGTCTTTGAACCGAAGAATAAAAATTTTTATTTTTTTATTTTTCATTGTCTCGTATATAATGTTCAGTCGAGTTGTGACCGGCTTCCGAAGATGGATGGATGACGTCCGTCCTTGAGGAGAATTAGTCAATAGGTTTTTGTTTTTTTTTGTAAACTCATAGCTAAATGGATGCTTAATATTCTTGGTTATGTGCTATATACGATTGTAAGATGCAAGTATATGTAGTGTTGAAGCATGTAAATGTATAACTTTGTTTGAGAATCTTTGGCTCTTTGAATTTGACTCAACATAGTTGAAGCTTAATTTGAATTCCTGTGATTAGCTTCTGAGTAAGAGTCCATTTAATGTGTCTTGAATTGAGCATGTGCCATGAGTGTAAGGTTTTGAGTATTCTGTGCAATTATGGATTGTCTAGAACTTGCACTCGGTGTGTTTATAAAACGAAATGAAGGATGTAAAATTGTAGGAGATGATTTAGGCATTTCTTTGAATGAACCTAATCAGATCCCTCGTTTTACCTACCTTGAAATATTAATCCTAGTCAGCCCCATTGAGCCTTAGCCTATTCTTTGGTAGCTGCAACATAAGCTAAATCCTTTTTATTTCATTAGCCTTGAATTTGATCCAAAGCTCCTAAGTGCTCAAGAAGAAAAATCAAAGAGGAAAGGAGTGAGAAGAATGAAAAGAAAGGAAATATGAAGTTGTAAAAATCTGAGAAAGGTCAAAGGTGCACTTGGGTAAAAATGGTGGATTATTAGTAAGGAGTAAGAAAACAAATGAATGAAAAATTATTTATACAACTCCTTACTAATGAGCTAAAAGTGCCTAAAAGAAATGGGGAGCAAAAGAGGAAAAAGAAAACTACCAAGGATAAAAAGGTGAAGTAAGGGAAGGAAGTTCACAATGAGGGAGTGATGTATAGAAAGCAAGTTTAGGAAGATAGTCACTATTACCGATCACAATAGTACCTACCTACAACCGAGTTACATTACAAACTCAAAAAGTCCTACTTGATCTTAACATTCATATATCCTCAAATTGTGGAGTACAACACTAAGGGCAAGCTTATGGGTCATTACATGGTGCATGTGGATTCTTCTTTTTGTGAGAGTGAGTGAAATTCTATTTATGTACCCACACATGTTGTGATATAAAAGTGTTTTTGCGTGTGAAATTGGGTAACTCTCTTTCCGTAAGGGCACATGTTTAAGGAAGGATAAAATTCATGTGGAGTTCTTAATCGCTCTTGATTGACATGAGTTTGCTAAGATTGAGAGTCGATTCTTGAGGTTGAGAAGTCTTAACATAGTTGTATTTCATAGCATGTTTTATTTTTAGCTTGTATCTTAAAAAATCATCACAGCCGTAATTTGAATTATCTTGATAGATTAGCTATGTGTGAGTTTTTATTCACATGAGATGTAAAAAGGTTGTTCGAGGACGAACAAGATTTTAAGTGTGGGGTTGTGATCACGGGAAAAAACATAGGTCCCGTGATACACTTTACAACTTAAATGAGTCGTGTTTTCTAAGCTATTTGATACATTTTCATGTGATTTTATATAAAAGTGAAGATATGTGCTA
>JACEIK010000333.1:0-13297 GCA_018107945.1 Datura stramonium
CCGTGACACGTTGCCATCGCGGAGGGGCTCTGCCCCGACTCCTTTCGTGATGGTTCGACAGATTTCTTATCCGGTCTTTCCCCGGGCCTTTTCCTAGCATGTATGGCATTCAAAAACTCTTAACCAACATGCGACTAGGCCATCTACGTGTCGAGAATTTTTCGGGGTGTTACATCGAGAACCCCCCATTTGATTTCCCATGTATTGGCATTCCTCATCGTACCTCAGTGGCAATGATTCTCCTTCAAAGTGCAATGGACCTTGCATACCTATAGCATTCACAACCTTGGGCCCTGCCCTCATCACATGTTTGGTCATTAGTTCCAACTACATCATCATTTTAGCGAGATTTTTATCTCTCTCTTCATCTCTTTTCCGCAACTTAGTTGCAATGCACTAGAGCCAATGTCATGTGTCGATACATTAGTCTCTCTCGTATGTCATGCCAGATTTGTCTTTGTCATTCTGTCCAGGAGGGCCTTAGCTAATCCATATATCTGATTCATGACTGATGCTCCAGCTAAATTATTGGCAACTGACTTGTTAATGGAGTCTAGGGCTTGATAAAAACTTTGAAGGAGCACTCCATCCGGGAGACCATGGTTAGGGCAAAGGGAAACCTTCTTCTTGAACTTTAACCATGCTTCATGAAACGGTTCTCCCAGCTCTTGTCTAAAGTTCGTGATATCATCCTTCAGCTGTAACATTTTTGATGGAGGGAAGAAACAATCCAAGAATGCTTCAGTCAATTCTTGCCATGATGTAATGCAGCTCGAGGGGAGTTCCTCCAACCACATGGTCGCCTCTCCCGTTAGGGAAAATGAAAGAGCCTCAACCTAATAGACTCTTGACTTATATTAATTATGTTGAAAGGCCGGCAAATCTCTAAGAAATTTCTCAAATGGAGATTTGCATCCTCACATGGTTTTCCCCCAAATAGTCCTTTTATCTGTAGCAAATGTAGCATTGTACTCGTGACATGGAAGAGTACATTCCCTACTGTAGGCGGTAGGCGAATGGCTCCTACAACTTCGAGCATCACCGGATTATCTTCCTCATGCTCCATATTACCGTCAACTGAGCTATCCCCTGTTTGTGAGTGATGACTCATATGATTTTACCCTAACAAGCACAACAAAATTAATGTCAACACCTACGATGCAAGACTAATTCAAATTAACAATCAACACAAGAGTATCAAGCGCTAGTCCCCTGCAACGACACCATTTTTGATAACATCCAAAATGTACTCTTTGTTATAAAAGAGCATAAACGGTCATTGTATCAAAAAAATATCCCGATGGATGTCGGGGTCAAATCCCATAGAGACTAGCAAATGATATGCACAAGTGTTATTTGGAAAATTGAATTTAGTTTTCACCACTGGAAAATAACAAAGAAATAAACATTTTGGGGGAGGTTTAATGTTAAAAATAGGGTATGAATTCTAATTCGGCTGATTAATATAGCAAAATAATCAAATTGTCGACAATAATAAGAAGGACTAGAGGTGTGGTGTGGATGATGTGCTAATTCAATAAGGTCATTCTAGATCATCTCATTAGTTCAAATTGTGTAAATAACCTTGGGCAGGTCGGCATTTGATGTTTTTCAACCTCATAAATGCCTTTTGCTAGAGTTCTTTCAAACCACTAGACACAATTAAATTAACCCAATCAAGTTTGGATTAATAGCTGCATTAATTTCTAGCTATTAGCTATTTATTAGGAGTGAGAATGAGGTTTTGACTATTTCTAGCCTAATTCCACAACATCACATCCATGTCCACCATTAAATTCTCTCCCAATACTCAATTCTTCTCTTTCAAGCATAAATCAAGTAAGAACAAATAGACCCACATCTGCAACCATGGATCTTAGAGTACTTAACACATTTACACTAATTAAATAATATTGAGATGAATCTAGCAATACCCAATCTAATTAAGCATTCAACACCACACACCTCTAGTTAATGATTTACCTACTCATAGTTAAGAAATTCAAAAACATATTTAACAATAAACCCATTGATTTCAATAATAAGAGTAGCAAAATTAAATTTAGCAATAAGTCTTCAATAATGGTAGTACTTTGCTATCGAGGAAGAAGAAGAAAAAGAAAAACAATCCTTTACAATTTTCACCAATAGAATTCTACTTTCTTCTTCTACAAAGAGAATGTTCTCAAAAAGCTAAAAGTTAAGATCTCATAGGTACAAAGTACTTCTCTCTAGAATATATCCAAAAGTAGGGTACCCAAAACTCTCTTTTTCAGTGTTGGAAACACTTGCCCCTGTTTAGGCATTCTGGTACATGCGAGAGTATCGACAGTTCACTGGTTACATTGTGCGAACCACCAGCTATAATTGGATGTTCCTGCAATAAATTCCAGTGTCCTTCAGCGTTTCCTTCGGCAACTAGCCGGTCTCTAACCATGCTCCGCCAATTTCTTTCTCTGTGATCCAGCACTCTCAGGCGTTGTTAGGCGATTCAACCGGCGAGTCGCCGGTTGGTTTAGTTCCCCAAGGTAGAAGTTTTGAAGTTTGGCCGGTGTTTCGCCAGTCTTCTCCGGTGAAGCGCCGATTTTCACCTGATTCCCTTCTTTTTGCTCCCTTTCTTGCTCTTTTCTACAAATCAGATATTTACATACAGAAACACAAAAAGGGTATAAAATCTATCTAAATGACTTGAAACTATGCTAAAGTTCAAGCTTAATTGCCTAATGAGTTGGTAAATTACCAACTCATCATATATATGTATCCGACCTTACCAAGAGTCAATCTGAGCTTAATCATATCATTGGAAATGTGCGGGCACACGCCTCCGTCACATTACTGTACACACATGCTAGAGGGTCTTATGCTTGCCCTTCCAATTATGACCTGTAGGGGACTCTAGAAACCCATGCACTTTACACCCAATCGTATGAATCCTTTATCATACCTGTGTGTGTACTTGATAACGTCCAAAATATATCCTTAATGCAAAGAATATACATGACCTAAGTATCAAAACAAGTAATCCGGCGAGTGCCGGGGTCGAATCCCACGAGGATTAGAGAATGATAATTTCAAGTGTCGATTGAGAAAATGATGTTAGCTTGCACCACGTAGATTTAATATAAAAACAAATAAAATTGGGGGATTTTAAATTTTCGAAGAATTATATTGGTTGATTTAGTGAAATAAAATAGCAATATAAGTTAAGTTATCAACAAGGGTGTGAAATACTAGAGGTGCGGTGTAGATGAAATACTAACAAGATTGGGAATGCCAGGTCATATTATAAGTTCAACAAGTGAAAGTAATATCGGAAAGTGGGTAATCTCAGCTTCTCAGCCTATTGACTACCTCTTGCTAGAGTTTTATCAAAAATCTAACCACAACTTAGCTCAACCCGATTTTGATTTGGATTAGAAACTGCACTTATCCTAGCTATTAATTGCCAATATGGAATGAGAAAGCAATTTCAGATATTTCTAGCCTAATTTCACAATCTCTTATCCATGCCCACTACTATATTCTCTTTCAATACTTAATTATTCTCTCTCAAGCAATAGTCAAGCAAGAATAAATAGACCCATAGCATAGTCAATGGATCTTCATTAATAGATTGAAGAGAATCTAATAGATTTACACTTAATTGAACAATATAAAGATGACTAGCAATACCCAATCCAATTAAGTATTCATCATCACACACCTCTAGTTAATGATTTTAGCTTCTCATAGTTAAGAAATTCAAAAACACATTCATCAATAGGATCATTGAATTTAATAGCAAGAGTAGATAAATCAACTTCACAAAATATTCTTCAACAATAGCTGAAACTTGCTAGTACAAAGAGGAAACAGAATAGAGTACTTTCTATAATTTTCAATAAAAATCTCCCTCTCTCAGTTAAGAGAATGTTCTTCAGCTAAAAAGGGAAACAATGATGTGATGTAATCTTTGTTCTCTCTCAATATCTCTATTTCTATCTCTCCCTCTGCATATCTGAGTACAACGTACTTTTTCTCTATTTATATCTTGAAAAGAAGGGCATTTTTTATCTCTTTTCCAGTGTTGGACGATTAGACCCCCATGAGCACCGTTCTGGAACTGACAAAAGCATCGGCAGTTCGCCGATTACAATTTGTGAACTGCTGGGTATCTTTTTTGCATCTTCACTAAATTTCAATGAACACCAGCGGTTCACCCGGCGTTTCTTGATGCCAATCTGTGAACTGCAAGGTCTTCAAGCCATTTTCCAGAACTTTTGGGTATCATTCGACGACTGGACCGGCGACTCACCACTGGAAAGTCGCGAACTGCCGATGGCATTAATCCTCTGAGGTAGTGATATTCGGCCTTTGGTCGGCGTCTCGCCGGTTTTCCGCTGCGAGTCACTGATTTACTCTCACTCCCTTCTTTTTGCTTTGTTTTTGCTCTTTTCTTCACTTTTAGCCATCTTCACACAATGAAAGTAAAAGGGGCATAAACTCCAAATAATCAACTCAAGAACGAAACAAAACTCAAGTTTCAGAGCCTAATGAGTTGGTAAATTACCAACTCATCAAACCCCCACAATAATTGCTTATCCTCAAGTAATGCAATACTCAACTATTGAGGAATATGCCACCTCTCTTCATAATTAGACCTCACCGATCACCTGGACTATGAAAATCCAAAAATACTCACCACGCTCACCGAAAAAGAGAAGAAAATACCCCAAAAGACCAAAACAATGAAGATATTTCAAATCGGCAACCACTTTCTATCAAGCAAAGCTTATGAAAGGAATCATTTAACAAAGCAAGGGCATTGCTCAACCAAGTAACACACATAGCATCTCAAGTTATAATCACTGAAAATTCAAAGTTTTCCTTAGAGTTTACACTCTTTGCCTAAACTCCTTGCCCTATTTCCACTTTAACTCTAAATGCTCTTGCATCTCCAAAAAGGAATGATGCCACTCACCAAAATAAGGATCCCTATTCTTTTGGTCATGTGATCATTTGAATGCACACAAGGGATTAATTGGAAGAGACACTCACACTCACTCTCTCAAAAGATATCTTCATGCATACACTTGACCCATAGACTTGTCCTTCATGTAATTCGCCATTAATGTAGAGTAGCTGCACCTAGAATTATTTAGGACTTACGGGTTGTGATGTAGGCTCGAGGTAAGGGTAGGATGAAAATTTGGCTATAGTGACTAGATCATTCCTAATGCTTTTTGTTACATCCCTTACATCAATTCCACTCAGTTAACCTTCTTTCCCTTCTTTCCTTGTTAATGACTTTTATTTCTTTAACACTTCCCATTATAACCCATTTTTGCTTTCACAACTAGCGTAATTATATCAAGAGGAAACACCGATTCACACAAATTATCTTTTTCTTTTTGATTTATCCTTTGGTGCACTTTGACAAAAGGCGGTGTTCCATTCATACTATAATTCTTATCTTCCCCCTTTGTTTTGCATACCCCCAAACTTAGGCTTTTGCCTCATTTTTCACAAATGTTTTTATCACTCCCTCATTTCATCACTTATCTTGTCACTAGCATTTAGGGAGAATGGGGGCCAAAAAGAGGTATTAAGAATGGTCTTAAGGCTTGTAATGTGCTGCCAAGGAAAGGGTTTAAGGCTCAACATTGGCTAACAAGGATCAATGCTCATGGAGGGCATATGGGTGAAGTGACTAGACAAAGGAAAGCCTAAACTCATGTTCTTGGCGCAACTACATCTAGGATTTTGCCTTCAATCACATTTGGGGCAAATTCTAGACAAGGTGTAATGCATGAGATTCATCAAAAATGTCCGCACCACACAAGGCATCACCCTTAAAGGATCTACGAGAGTCATTATCAACACAAAACACTAAATTAGGACATCAAAGCTTGTAAACATCATAAGTCAAGCAGGAAATTTACAATGTATGATAAAGAATGCTATGATATGGTGTCAACACTTTCTCGTTATATTCATTCTCATGCCCTTGTCTTTACAATTCCATTTCAACAAAAAAAAATTTTAGTTGTGCCTCTCAAAATAACTTCATAAAAGACTCAAAGAAACATGGTATTTTCCCTTAAGAATGTCACCAGTCAATATATCATCGGGAAAAACCAACCCGGTTCGCCAACAAAAATAACAAAAATAAAAGAGAATGCTCTTTGGAAAAGAATTGTGGAAAAAAAATCCTCAGAGTTTTAATTTCTACACTACTATTTACAATGGCGAAAAAGGAATAATACTTTGGGGTTATTTCATTCAAGATTTCATTGGTGAAAAGGCCCCATTTAGTCACTAATCATCAACCATCAAGAGCATTTTTAGTCCCCCAAAAATTTCAACATTCAACGAACAAGAATTAACCCACCCCCAAACTGAAAACAAACATTTCCCCCTATGCATCCAAAGAAAAGATAAGCAAGTGAGAGATGCTGCTTGATTAAGTTAGTGATTAGACTGGGGTCTCCAAGTATAAGTGGCAGCATCAAACTGCCAAGAAGCTGTCTCTTCGTCCGTCGGTTGTTGTGGATCCGGTGGAAGGGATAGAGGTTGTCCTGGGCCTGCACCACCCAATTTTTTGGCAAAGTGCGAAGCTTATGGTACGACATCGTTGCCACTCCACCGGGTGTCCAGGAAGGATCAACATCATATAATGAATGCATTGGAGGTGGAGGAGGGCGGCTATGATGGGGTTCCTTATTGGGCACTTGTTCTGACTCACTATCATAGCTTATCCACCAATCATCCGGTGGGCTTTTGGGTGCTTTGGGTACCTCCTCATGTTCACAAGGGTTTGGTTGGGAAACAGATGACGGTGCAGTGAGAGCAACCACCTCTTGTTTTAAAGTACCCACTTTGCATTCAAGTACATCAACCGTAGAGAATAGGCTAGCCAATTTGTCTTTAGCAGGCTGCAAGGCTTTCTTGATGGCACCCTGTATCATGGAAGGAAGAGCCTTGGCTAACCGCAGTAGCTGGTTCTCATGCATTTTGGCCCTTTGTGCGATGTTGAGCAAATCAGGAGGTGGCGAACTTTGGGGTTCGACTGTATAGAGTGGTGCAGTTGCTGTGTGAATGGATGCCAAAGATGATGGTAAGGTCATGTTCCTTGTATACTTTGCCCGCTTCATAGCTGGAGCCGCTTTGTCGGTTTTGGTAGCCAATGTAATCACACTGTTGGCCTGCACCATCCTATCCAATGGCCGGAACATAGGACAAGTTGCCCGCATACATAACATACACACCAGGTTAGGAAATGCCAATGCGGTGGCTTGTTGCTTGGCCTTGCATTTGAATTGATTAGCAATAATCTCCCCCATATTGATGTGTACATGATCCATTATGCAAGCAAAGAAAATGGAAACTTTAATTGGGACTTTCGATGTATTCAGAGAGGGCATTAGCCTTGAGCAAACCAAATCTAACCACATACATGATTAAAATTTTAAGTCATGCCAATGAATGAGGCCCTTAGAAGTGGCCCATTATGGTTGACCTTTTGCAATCAAGTTGGCTATCCATTGGGATTGAGTTGCTTTGTTCTCCACTTTTGCGGAATATTGGATGAGATGGGATTGGCTCGTCCCAATAAATTGAATTGATTGCTTCTGGAGTTACAGGCACCTCTTGTCCTTGCACCCACACTGATGTGAGGCATGAGCCTGCTTCAGTGTTGCCCCTTCGCTTCATTAGTTGTTTCCTTGCCCTGTATGATGCATAGAATTCCCACACCAACTTTGGAAGATATGGGTCAACTAGTATAGTAAATGGACCCCAATTGCGCGTCCCAATCTGGTGGTAGATATCTGGGCACGCAGTCTTAAAAGTTTGTTCATCAAATTGAGCTTCTGCATGGATGACACGTTTTTCCTTGAAAGCTATGTAAAAGTCCTCCATTCCTTCCATCCCAAACCTAACTTGAGGGGTATTTGTGGGCACTGATGCTTGGCCTATATGAGAGTGCTGGGAGATAGACATGATGCTGCAAATGTAGGTTAGTAATGGGCCATGATGTGTGACTCGAGACTAGCGCAAACAAAACAAATTAAGTAAAATTTTCACAAGCTCAGGTGTCATCGGCGAGAGGCAATTGCATTTCGCTAGTCGTTGATGACTCGCCGATTGACACAGTGAAGAAAAAAACTTGGACACATCGGCGTTTTGCCGGCGGACCACCACTGGTGATTCGCTAGTCGCCGTTCTGCATTTAGTCGCCCACCAATCACCTCCATATAAAATCTAACCAATCACACTTATATCTCTATAAAAAAATACAAGTTTGCCCTTAAGAAAGGTGTCAATCAATCCATCATTGGGCAACTCACTTGGGTACGTAAATTATACCCGGATACGAAGTGACCACAACAAAACAACATTCACACATACAATAAAGAAGAAAAACAAAACGCGATAAGCATGACTAGAGCAAAATATTACCAATGTGATAGTACCTTTCAAGCATGAGTGAGAAAGTTGTTACCTCCAATAGGCTGTGCTTGTGAAGCTTTGTGGGGGAATGAAGGGGATGAAGACAAGTGGAGTTTTTAAATTACAAAGGAAAGGAAGTTGAATGGGTGCTTGGGGTGGAAAGTATTAATAAGTGTTAGGGGGAAGTAATGGGTCCTTTTTGGGGAAAGGAGATCTGGGGAGAAGATGGAAGAAAATGGGGAACTAGAAGAGTTTTGTGGGGATTTACGATATATGGTTTTTCATCGGGGGCTACACCGGTGATCGCTGAATTGAGCCAGCGGTTCGCCACTATGGCCGCCGCTCACATTACCTGAACACAACTTTGAATGCAAGTTCGGTGGGTGACTGGCGTTGCATGAATCCCTTCCGGCATTTCACCGAATGAGGAGCCGACGCCTGATCCATTCCCAGGTACTCTGGTTGAGGGCGGCGACAAACCGGTAGTTCACGTTTTGTCATGGCGCTTCGCCGATTGGGCCGCCGGTTCACCTTGGGACCTTCAGTTCTCTAGATGGAATCGGCACCCTAGAGGTGCTTCATAAATTATCATCGGTGATTCTCCAGTTTGGATCGCCGCTCCCCCTTTAATCCTTCAGTGCACTGGGTAAGGCGGCGCTTGAATTGCGCTCCACAAAATGTGATTGGCATTTCGCCGATTGGATGCCGGTTTGTTATTCATCCTGTAGTGCACCCGTCCTATCCTAAAAAAATCAAAAACAATAAAACATATGAGAGAGAAAAATAAAAAATGAAAAATGCTTGGGTGTCTTCCCAAGAAGCACCTTATTTAACGTCGTGGCACGACGAAAGTTCCTCCAAGCCTATGGCTCCTCCAGATAGAGCACCTCTGTTCGGCCAACTTCTTCTAACACCCCTAAATACCTTTTAACCCTTTGACCATTTACTTTGAACTTGTTCCCATTCTCACTATGGAGTCCAATGGCTCCGTTCTCGTACTCCTAAGAAACCTTAAAAGGTCCTGACCATTTAGGCTTTAACTTTTTGGGGAATAACTTTAGTCGAGAATTGAACAGTAGCACCCAATTTATTGGAACAAAATTACGCTCCAACACTTTTCCGTCATGATAATATTTCATTTTGGCTTTGTAAACTGTTGCATTCTCATATGCCTTCATTCTGAATTCATCCATCTCATGTAAATTATGGATTTGACCTTGGATAGCTCTTCCCCATTCCAAGTTTAAAATCTCCAATGCCCACAAAGCTTTGTGTTCTAGCTCCACCGGTAGGTGACATTCTTTACCAAACATAACTGGTAAGGGGACATTCCAATTGGTGTTTTAAATGCAGTCCGATATGCCAACAATGCATCATCTAACTTTTGTGCCCAATCTGTTCTGTTTAACTATTTTAGTCAAGATAGACTTTATTTCTCGGTTTGAAACTTCCACCTGTCCGCTGGTCTGTGGATGATACGGGGTGGCCACTTTATGCTTCACACCATACTTAGCTAGTAGTATGCTAAACACCCGATTGCAAAAATGAGATCCCCCATCGCTAATGATATCTCTTGGGGTGCCGAACCACGAGAAGATATGTTTCTTTAGAAAGAGCTTAACACTTCTCGCTTCATTATTTGGTAATGCCTCAGCTTCCACCCATTTGGAAACATAATTCACTGCCACTAAGATGTATTTATTCCCATAAGAACTTACAAAAGGACCCATGAAGTCGATCCCCCAAACGTCAAACAATTCAACCTCTAAGATGGGTGTTCGCGGGAGTTCATGCTGCCTCAAAATGCTCCCGGTCCTTTGGCATCGATCACATTGCTTCACAAAGTCACGTGCATCTTGATGTAAGGTAGGCCAGTAAAACCTGCATTGCTACACCTTGGTCGCTATTCGTACGCTCCCATAATGACCTCCCGCAGGGGAAGAGTGACACGCCTCTAGAATCGGGACCATCTCCACTTCAGGAACACACCTCCTTATTAACCCATCTGTACAATTTCGGAAGAGGTAAGGTTCATCCCAAAAGAATTTTCAGACATCATGCATGAATTTCCTCTTTTGCTGAAAATTCAACCCTTCCGGTACAATTTCGCTGGCCAAGTAATTAGCGAAATCAGCAAACCACGGTGTCAGGTCGTGGGTTGAAGCTAAGATTCACTCATCCAGAAAGACATCATATCTCCTCTTGTGTTCCTGGCTACCCATTAGTTTCTAGGCGTGACAAGTGGTCGGCCACTTGATTCTCACATCCCCTATAGTCTTTCACTTCAAAATCGAATTCCTGCAACAACAACACCTACCCAATCAATCTTGGTTTAGCAAACTTTTTGTCCATTAAGTACCTGAGTGTTGCATGGTCCGTGTGCACCACCACTTTGGTTCCTAGAAAGTACGCCCGAAATTTTTCAAATGCAAACACAATAACTAGGAGCTTCTTTTCCGTTACTGTATAGTTTGTTTGTGCATTGTTCAGAGCTGTACTATCATAGTAAATTGGGTAGAAGATCTTGTCTCGTCGTTGAAAAACGACCGCTCCTAATGCTACCCCACTTGCATCACACATGAGCTCAAAGGGTTTTGACCAATCAGGTGCTACAATGATTGGAGAGGAAATTAATCTATCCTTCAACTCCACAAAAGCCCTCAAACAATCCTCATCAAAATTGAACTTAGCCTCTTTTTCCAACAGTTGGAATAGGGGACGAGATATCTTGGAGAAATCTTTAATGAAACGGCGGTAAAAACCCGCATGCTCGAGGAATTCCTAACACCCTTTACGGTACACGGTGGAGGTAGCTGAGCAATGGTATCCACTTTGGCTTGATCCACTTCAATCCCTTTTTTAGAAATTTTGTGTCCCAATACAATCCCTTCTTTGACCATGAAGTGACACTTTTCCCAATTTAGGACCAAATTCGTCTTTGTACATGTATTTAATACCTCATCTAAATGTGTCAAGCAGTCATCAAATGATTTTCCCACAACTGAGAAGTCATCCATGAAGACTTCCATCGTATCTTCCACCATGTCGGAAAATATGGATATCATGCATCTCTGGAATGTGGCTGGGGCATTACAAAGACCAAAAGGCATCCGCTTGAATGCAAACGTGTCATAGGGGCATGTAAATGTGGTTTTCTCTTGATACTCAAGTGAGATTGAGATTTGATTGTATCCCGAGTATCCATCCAAGAAACAGTAGTACTCTTTACAAGCTAGACGGTCCAACATTTGGTCAACGAATGGCACTGGAAAATGATCCTTCTTTGCCCAGGAGTTTAACTTATGGTAATCCACACAAACTCTCCATCCCGTGATTGGACGAGTAGCTATCAATTCATTCTTTTCATTTGGAATAATCGTAATGCCCCCTTTTTTGGGCACACACTGCACTTGGTTAACCCAACTACTGTCTGCAATGGGATACACCACCCCTGCATCTAGCCATTTAATGATCTATTTCTTGACCACCTCTTGCATAGGTGGATTCAACCTTCTTTGATGTTCAACTGATGGACTGCAATTCTCTTGAAGATTGATCTTGTGGGTGCAAATCCCTGTAGGGATACAAATGATATCAGCTATTGACCATCCTATGGCTCGAATATGCCTTTTCAACACCTAAATGAGTTTATCTACCTGCAATAGAGTAAGTTTTGCTGAAATGATAACCGTGAGCATTTCATTTCCCCCAGGTATGCATATTTGAGGTGAGTGGGAAAAGGGTTTAAGCTCCAGCTTTGGTGGGGACACAACAGAAGGATGTGATAGAGGGGTTGTACGATTCTTCAAATCAAGGTCCAGCTTTCTTGGTGGGAACGGATAATCTCTTGTCTTCTTACGCATATGGTGAACTTCCTCAAGTTCTTAACCTTTCAAGAAAACATCAGCTATAAGTTCTCCAACAACCTCTTCCTCAATTTCCCACTCGAATATATCATTCTCTACAATAACTTTCATTGGAGCCGTATTGTTCTCTATTGCTTGCGCTGCCATCTGAGATGCTAACTTGTTCATCCGTTCTTCCAATTGTTGGATAATGACATCATGACTCTTTATAGTGGTTGTTAGGTCCAAGAGTTTACTCCGTAAATCTTGAAATACCTCTTCAGTTGCAAGAACCTTTTCAAGCACCACTTCTAGAGTACTCTCCATATGAGGTGGGATTGACTCATTGCTCCCTTGACTACTAGTATCGACTGACCGAGCATTGTTCCAACCTTGGTTTCCAAAATAGAGATAATCATAGTCATGGTTGGCTTGGTTACCTCTAGCATAGAAACCCTTCATATAGTTTGTCAACAAGTCCATCTACTTCATCTTGACTAACAACATTGCGTCTTTCTTCCCTTCTCTACGCCACATTTTGTCTATTAGCTTGATGGTCTCCAGACAAGGCACCCCTTCCAGGTTTCATGACCATCCTCCGAAACTACTCAGGAGCCACACTCGATTTGATTAGTAGTGACCACTGTGGTGTGGAACTAATTCAAATTCTCAATTAACACAAGATCATCAAGCGCTGGTCCCCGGCAACGACGCCATTTTTGATAACGTCCAAAATATATCCTTAATGCAAAGAATATACACAACCGACGTATCAAAACAAATAACCCGATGAGTGTCGGGGTCGAATCCCACGAGGACTAGGAAATGATAATTTCAAGTGTCGATTGAGAAATTGATGTTAGCTTGCACCACGTAGATTTAATATAAAAACAAATAAAATTGGGGGAGTTTAAATTTTTGAAGAATTGTATTGGTTGATTTAGTGAAATAAAATAGCAAGATCAACTAAGTTGTCAACAAGGGTGTGAAAGACTAGAGGTGCGGTGTAGATGAAATACTAA
>JACEIK010000333.1:13407-28720 GCA_018107945.1 Datura stramonium
AATTTCAGCTATTTCTAGCCTAATTTCACAATCTCTTATCCATGCCCACTACTATATTCTCTTCCAATACTTAATTATTCTCTCTCAAGCAATAATCAAGAAGGAATAAATAGACCCATATCATAATCAATGGATCTTCATTAATAGATTGAAGAGAATCTAATAGATTTATACTTTATTAAACAATATGAAGATGACTCTAGCAATACCCAATCCAATTAAGTATTCATCATCACACACCTCTAATTAATAATTTTAGCTACTCATAGTTAAGAAATTCAAAAACACATTCATCAATAGCATCATTGGATTTAATAGCAAGAGTAGATAAATCAACTTCACAAAATATTCTTCAACAATAGCTGAAACTTACTAGTACAAAGAGGAAATTGAACAGAGTACGTTCTACAATTTTCAATCAGAATCTCCCTCTCTCGGCTAAGAGAATGTTCTTCAGCTAAAAGGGGAAACAATAATGTGATGTAAGCTTTGTTCTCTCTCAATATCTCTATTTCTATCTCTCTCTCTGCATATCTGAGTACAAAGTACTTTTTCTCTATTTATATCCTGAAAAGGAGGGAACTTTTTATCTCTTTTCCAGTGTTGGACGATTATACCCCCATGAGCATCGTTCTGGAACCGACGAAAACATCGGTAGTTCACCGGTTACAATCTATGAAATGCCAGGTATCTTTTTTGCATCTTCACTAAATTCCAGTGAACACCAGCGGTTCACCCGGCGTTTCGCCGATGCCAATCCGTGACTACGAGGTCTTCAAGCCATTTTTCAGAACTTTTGGGTATCATTCGGCGACTGGACCGTCGACTCACCGCTGGCAAGTCACGAACCGCTGATGACATTAATCCTCTAAGGCAGTGATATTCGGCCTTTGGCCGGCGTCTCACCAGTTTTCCTATGCGAATCGTCGATTTACTCTCACTCCCTTCTTTTTGCTTCATTTTTGCTCTTTTCTTCACTTTTAGCCATCTGCACACAACGAAAGTAAAAAGGGATAAAATCCAAATAATCAACTTAAGAACAAAATAAAAACTCAAGTTTTAGATACTGATGAGTTGGTAAATTACCAACTCATCAGTACTTATTTTGTATATCCAGCCGCATGGTAATTTAACCATACTTGTCAATGCACTCTCTCATAACGCTCGCCTGGATTCTAACCTCAAGCACGAGCCTCTCATATCTACAGACCTCATTCAGCGTCTGATCACATTGATCAGAATCATACAGAGTACCTTTTTCCGGCCCTAAGGGCCTTACATCTCTCATCAGTATTACAAACCCTTCTTACCATATTATTTGACATCTCGGTTCACTTACTCCCTTGAAAATGCTCATCACAACATCATAGTCATAGATTCATTCACATAAAATACAGGTAGCAACACTTACAATTTGGTAGCCATAATCAATACACATTTAAAATCAACGTCACATAATTCACAATATCATTACCAGCCTTCGCACATATAGTGAGACTTACCTACCATAAACATAAAATCACATACACACTTTCTACTTTCTTTTTATACCCTAAGCGGTTTGGTATAGATTATATTCTAGAGATCATGGAGAGTAGAGACCTGGCCTGCTCGGTAGATTGGACTCCGCTACAGCTCACTGCAGTGGTACTATATTGGCAGTACTTCGACCAGTCCTCTTCCAGTCTTTTCTCACAGATTCTTTCATCAAGATTTTTCATAATTCACAATTGTTAGACCCTCACTCTAGGACATCACAGCACATTCGGATCTCATGTGACAAGACATTCAAAAATTCACCCAGTATCTCAGATATTATCATATAAACAAGATTTCACATAAGTTCAACATCTTAAATAAATCAGATTACATCGTAACAATAAAATTCACCAAAGATGCTTTTATCTAAAGACAATGCATCACCTTACCAGATAATAACAATTATTTCCATGCGTTCCATCACGTTCGATCTCTGTTCTCCTACTCATGATTTTCAATTCATTCTACGTGTCTCCCTAGACCACCCAATCATGTAATAAATAGAGTTTTCCATTCTTTTAACTAATCAGCCAATGTCACGACCTGATCATAGGCTCGGATTGAGACACGGGACAAGGAACCCCGATAGGCCCTAAGTCGACCCATGGCATAATCATAGGGTAACACTATCAGAATAACAACTAACAAAAATAATAATTGAGAGGAAGCTAACTATAAGAGTTTAATTTAAATTCATAAGAACAAATCTAATAAAAACTCCAATACAAAAGCTGAATCTGTTATACAAGTCTGAAAGCCTCTACTACATTGATGAGTTGCTGGGACAAGCCCCCAGTTAACTCCTAATGTCTGAAAACGGAAACATAACTGAAATAGGAAACATAGATCGCGTTCTCGAGAGATGAGGACTCACCACAAGCAGCTGAGATGGGAGTGGAGTGTATCTAACCATGTGGCTGAGTCTGAAACCTGAATCTATATCATGAAATGATATAGCACATAAAGTATGCGGTTAGTACTTGGAATGTACTTAGAATGCAGGAAGCATAAACAACTAAAACATGGAGATATACAAGAAGGAAGTAAACTGAATATATCACTGACATATAACTGAACTGGAATACAACAACCCTGTCTGAGATATATATATGTTTACATGAAGCTTTTATTTGAAAACATTTACTGAAGCATAATCAAACTATGCATAAGGGTCATATACTACACATATACTGAGAACTGAAGCTGTATCTGATATCATACACTGCACTAACTATCTACTATTAATTGAGACTGAATTTTGCTAAGACTGATTTAAACTGAAGTCTGAAACTATATAGAGCTGAGATCTATATCGTGGACTGAGCTAAGGGAGACATTCTCCGCTATGGAGTGTCCCTAACTGACTACGGGAGACGTTCTCTGCTATTGAGACTCCCTAACTAAACTAAGGGAAATATTCTCGGCTATTGAGAATTCGTAACTATGCTAAGGGAAACATTCTATGCTAATGAGAATCCCCGACTGAGCTAAGGGAGACATTCTCTGCTAATGAGAATCCCTGACTGAGCTAAGGGAGACATTCTCTGCTATGGAGAATCCCTAACTAGACTGAGGAAAATATTCTCAGCTATTGAGAGTCCCAATAAAACTTTTATATGAACATACCAATCTGACAATCATTCATATAGTTTGAGCTACTTTAGCTAATCAGAGACTTGAGTGTTCAACTAATTTCATCATACTGAATTCACTTAAAGTATGATCAAGGCTTCTTTCTACTATCAACAAGCCCGAAAGTCTAATAGATCATAATCATGATTTGTCCTCTAAGTTCATAACATTTCAATCCCAAATTCATAACATATGCCATATATTCTAGATTTATGAAGGCTCCATAGGTTCAAGTCATACTCTAAGCATATACACCAAAATCATAGTGAAAATATGTACATACTTCACATTCATCAAAGCCCATAAGTTATAATCATGCTTCAACACATATACTGAAATAATTATTCTAGATTTATGGAAACCCATATGATCGACTCATTCCTTAAACATATACAATGAGATCATGGTAAGAGCATGTGAATATTTCTTGAAACACCATTCAAAATCTACATTAAATCATGATGAAAATTCTATAATCATGCTATTTCCATATCATGAACATAATTCGAGAACATGAAAGTAATTTCGTAAGCATACAAGGCTATTAATCATGATGGATCTTGGAATTCATAGAAGGCATATGAGAATTCATCTATAAATTGAAACCTTAGAACATGCTTTTCTAGATATCTAGGAATTTGGGTTTTAGTATAAAAATTGGGACACAAGGATGAAAGGAGATCCTTGTTGAAGTCCCACATACCTGATTAAAAGGGCTCCCTTATAGATCTTGAAGCTTGCAGCTCTTGAAAGAAACCCTGGATGATCATTGAGCTTGAGAGAAGAAGAAGAAGAAAAGGATTTCTACAGATGGTTTTGGAGAATGAGGGGCTTAAGCTTGTGAAAACCCCTTTAATTCAACCCTTACAATACCCAAAACAATGCCATTTAAGAACTGGGGGATCGGACTATACCAAAATAACCCCCGAGATTAAAATTAAAAATCTACCCGTCAATGACCACAACCCTCACCACGAGTCATTGGTCCTCACCACAGTTCGTGGTGACCGTCCGTTGCCACTAGGGAAAATTTCTCAGCTTTTGTTTCCTCAACCAATGACCAACAGGACAAGTCGTTACTTGATCCAACGACTCGTCATTACCTTCCGTCGTCACTACTAGTCCAACCCTTGATTTCCTTCGAACAACCGATACGACGGTTCATTACTTCACCTAATGACTTGTTGTATCCGTCCGTCATCAATGAACCAAAAACCATATCCTTTTCTGAGTTCTAACAAACGACTCCCCAAGACGACCCATTACAGCAACCAATGGGTCATCACTTGGCTCGTCATTTTTAGGGAGCCTGGTCTGCTAGCTCACCATAGCAACATCTAATGGGTCGTTGTTTCACAAAATGACTCATTATATCCTCTCGTGGTATTAAACATACTTAGCACCTTTTTCTTGAAACCCTTCCAACGGACCCTTAGAGCAACCCACGACTCATTGTGACAAGTCATTCTGAGAAATTTTTTTGCTGGTTTTCTGATGAACACCATCTAACTATGGGGTCTGATCTTAGAATCTTTTAGGGTATTATAATATCTTCCCATTGGGAACATTCATTCTCGAATGTAGGCTAAACACACTGAAAAACTGGGGAAAGAACTGATATCCCAAATACTGAGCATTTATAATTGAAACTAATGGAGTATCTGACTCCGAGCTGATCTTACATATCTGAACTGAATATCTAAATCATACATGCATGCTAAGTCGTGAGAGGGACTGAAAGACATGACACTAACATGGAACTAGATAGAACACTGACAAGGATTCTTTTCCTCTAACTAGCACTGAGTTGATACAGACTGAGCCATCATTCTCAAATTGCTTTCTGATACTGAACTAGAATTCATGATATCTGGTCTAACTGAAAGTAAGGGACTCATGAGCATGAATCATTCATGACATTTATAGCTGAGCACATACATGAGGTACCCTTATCTACTAAGCTACTAAAGCAACTTCTAAAGGCTGAATTTGAGCTGAACATACTGGAAGACATGAGTTAACAAACATAGATAGTTTTTAACATGAAGATGAGCCTTAAGGATTCATAGAGTAAGACTGGCATCGCTGTCTGAAGCGGTTATCTAGAGACTCTGTGTGACGACCCAAATGTAGGCCCGGATCATAAGATAGGACAAGGAGCCCCGAGAGACTCCAAGTCGACCTATGGAATGAACATTCATCTAACTTCATATTATCAAACGGAATACTTAACATATCGGAAGCATGAACACAACGTAGCATAGCATGATAATCGATACGGACTAAATACATAACAACGGAGTACTACATATAGTATGAAAGCCTTTAACGTAACATATGGGTTGATGGGAAAACATCCCCAACTAACCCAACAACTGAAACTAAAAGAAAACATCAATGTCCGAATCAAATGGTCCTCGGAGAATGAGGACTCACCAACAAGCTGAATGCGAAACTCCATAACAAGCTAATGACGATGCTGGATCTGAAGATGGGAGCCTATATCATAAAATGATACAACATAGAGTATGTGATCAGTATGTGGAATGTACCGAGTATGTAAGGTAAGTAAAACCACTATAGTAATTAAAATCATTCAAAGACAATGCATAATATAAAACATAATCATTGTTTGAGAGTAGGGTTTGCATGCATTCTTTCTAAAATCATAATCTCATCATAACATAACATATCATAACATAATCAATTGACTCAGAGATGAAATATGATATTTATAAGAAAAACTGAACATTGAGTCAAGCCTGCTTTAGAACATGCTTACATATGTAAATCTCATGAGTAATGTATAACACCTCAAAAAATTTTTGGTGATTATTTGATATTTTTATGTTAGGTTAAGAAAAGTACAGGTTGTATATTAGTCGTAGATGACAAGGGAAATGTGTACGATCCAAAAAACAAAGAACATGTAAAGTTCATAAGTAAGGGTTAAATTTAAACGATCATATCTCCCAATATATAAAGAATTATAAGCCCCACAACCTATCAAATTAAAGGTCTTTGAGTCTAATTTTCAGAACATCAAACCTATTATAAATTGGAGTTTGTAGTAAGAAGTTATGAGCATTTTAACGAAGCATCGTGAGAGGTGATGCGGGCATGACGCCCTAGCGCCTCCACCACCCTATTTACTTAAAATCCGATTTTTCATGTGTAGAAAACATTTTTAGCTAAATCTAAATTGACCAGCTTTATAAGGATTCCATTTCTCTCTCAATTCCAACATCTAGGACAAAGAAAATCAAGGAGGAACATCAAGCAAAGTTAAAGAAAATCACAAGATAAGTTGAGATTAATTTGCTAAGTGTGTTAGGGGATGTTTTGGAGCTCGTTTTGGCAAGGTTTTGAAGAAGTTTTTCTGCATTTCAAAATCTAACTGGACTGCCTATATATCCATATTTGAGCAGGTGTTGAAATCAGGAGAAAAGGTAAGGATTTCTCCCCTTTTAAACCTCTCAAATTGCAAAGCGAAAATCTGAAAATTGGCAGCTAAGTGAGCTACCGATGGACTGTTTGTGAGCTGAGTTTTGCTTGTTTACCTTAGGCGTTTCAGCTGTTTAGTTTTACGGAATTATACTTCATATTGAGGGAAATAATTACAAAAAAACTAAGGTAAAATTTCATCTTTTTTCTCCCTCAAAAGTTAGTGAAAACTAGTTGAGAAAATGGCTAAATGTTGTTGATGTTGCCGTGTGTTGTTGTTGCTATTGTGACTGCCTCTGGTTAGTTATTTTGGCTGCATTTTTTTGCTATAGATTAATATTTTTCTTTGGCCTGTAAAACCACTGGATTAAGGAGGTTGAAGGCTGATCATTGAGATAGAAAATCCGCTAGAGAAAAGTTCATCGGAGAAAGGTATGTAAGGCGCCCCGTCTATCGTTCTTTTAAGCACGACTCGTGTGTTGTGAATCGAATGAGCCAACAACCTATTTAAAAGTATTGAGGCAGTATGTTAAGATTCATTTAAGCTTTAATGTTCCATGTTTTATTGAGCATAAATGTTAAGATTATGCCTAGCCGAAGTGAGACATCCAAAGTGTGATATTGTGTTGATTGTTGTCGTAGTTGTACATTGAGTTGGAGACCCCTCAGCATGGTCATTGTTAGATGGTCCTTACTGTATGTCATATATATATATGTGATGTTAAATGTGTTTAAAGGTCTGGTTGCTAACTGAATTTGGTGAAGGAGCCAAGATGAGGACGTGTAAACGATTTTAAGCCACGTAAAGACGTCACAAGCTATTAAGGGTAAATGAGCTTATCGAATTAGGATTACCAGGTTATGGTTGTCCTTTATATTATTTGTATGTTATGAAATATGTCAATCCAAGGGGAGATTTCATAATCCCTTTTCCTTAAGCTGAACGACAAGCTAGCGAGTTTCTGAGCTCTAATGTCCCTTGAACACGACCTATAAATTTTGAAACTCTTAGGTCATCCGTAGTTCCTTATGATTTATAAAAGTTTTGAATACATGCATTTAAGTTCTATTTTCTAGCTTTACATGTTATATGTACTCAGTTTCAATTATGCATTACAAAGGAGGCCTATGCAGGCCACATGTTTAGTATTCGTCATTTCTATGTTTTACGTATTGAGCTGGTCCAGTATAAGCCATATCGGCTCCATTTATGATTTTGTCTAAGATTTATTGATTTTACCCCGGTGTGGTACACCGGCTAGAGGTCTTTTTATTTTACCCTGGTGTGGTACACAGGCTGGACAGATTTTACCCTGGTATGGTACACCGGCTGGAGGCATTTTTATTTTTACCCCGGTGTGGTACACTGGCTGAAAGAGTTGTATATAGATTTTATGGTCGGCTGTATATTGGCATTTCAGTTATTGTATTTGTTTTGCATTAGATGGTTGAATTTACACTTCAATAATGTGTTATTTTCAGGTTTCTATTTTCAGGATTCCGGGTTGTTACTACTCCTTATTTCTGGTGTAGTTATCATTTTTATCTTACATGTTTACAGTTTTCAGCCTTACATACCAGTACATTTTATTCGTACTGACGTCCCTTCATCTTGGGACCCTTCCTACAATCGTGTTGCAGGTACAGGCCGAGGCTCAGATCATTGGATGTAGTAGGATCCAGATTTCAGCAGAATAGTGATATGCTCCTCTCTTCCAGGAGCCATGTCCTAGTTTGGACTATTTTCAGTTTTGTGTAAATCATGGGTAGGCCGGGGCCCTGTCCCGTGCATTTAGTTTATTTACTCTGTAGCGGCTAATGTGGACTAGTTTGTATAGTAGTGTGGGTTGTGTAGTCGTATTGGTTTTTCATTGATTTTCTTAGCTTTATTGTAGCTTTGTCGGCTTTCTAGGTTGCATATTTATAATTGTCAAGGAATTATTGGCCTAGTATTTATCTTAGTTGGTTGTGACGAGTGGCTTGGTCAGCCTTAGTGTTACATTTATAGATGCTATATAGCTGGCTTCTTGATCGATCATGAATCGAGTGCCAGTTGCGCCCTACCCCAGTTTTGCGGCGTGAAAGACTTTGTATCAGAGCAAAGTCGTGTCCTAGGGAGTCCACAAAGACATGTCTAGTAGAGTCTTGCTTATGGGTATGTTGTGCACCATACTTATAATCAGGAGGCAACATGACATTTAGGAATCGTTTCACTTCTTTTACTAATAGTTCGTGCTATAGGTCGAGCTCATAAGTACTATGATATCTAAATCGTGTTATTGTTTCAGAGTATGTCTGTGACAAGGAAGAAGACTACGAGGTTGATTGGCACAACCATTGGGGAGGGTACTAGTCACCCTACAGTGGATCAGGGAGACAGGTCAGAGGCTTAGAGTGAGTCTCCTGCCCCAGGTATTACAATTCCTCCCGCACCGGTCAGAGCAATGGTAGATAGACCTCCAGCTCCTCCTGCAGCAGCAGTACTTGAGAGTATTAGAGTGGCAGACCGTCCCGCGCCTGTGGTACCTCCAATTATTCCAGAAGGACAGGGTCTTGAGGGAGCTGTTCAGCTGATGGCTCGTATAGCCGTAGGTCAAGAGCGACGATTGGAGGCGATGGAGAGAAATAGAGGCCAGGCAACTGAGAGTTTTAGGGCCCGCAAGTTCTTGAGTTTGAGCCCTCCTATATTAATCGGATCATACCCGAGCGAGGATCCTCAGGACTTTATTGATCAAACTTATAGGGTGTTAAAGGTGATGCGAGCTACAGCGACTAAGGAAGTAGAGTTGGCGGCATTCAGACTATGTGATGTGGCCATATTGTGGTATGAGGCTTGGGCTTGATCCAGAGGAGCTGATGCACCACCAGCTGAGTGGGAAGAGTTCTCCAAGGCCTTTATGAACCACTATCTACCCCGGGAGCTTCGACAGGCTCGAGCTGAGCAGTTTTTGCACCTAATGTAAGGAAGTATGAGTGTGCGTGAGTATTGTGTTCGATTTAATTCTCTTGCCAGGTATGCTTCTCACATGGTTCAGACGATGGAGGATAGAGTTCATCGGTTCGTGTTAGGGTTGGGGCTTCATATAACTCGAGATTACTTTGGGGTATCTACTCAGGAGCACATGGACATTTCACGAATTCAGGCTTTTGCCCAGAGGGTAGAGGATTTGGTTCATCAATTACGGGATACTCGGAGACTGTAGGAGCAACGAAAGAGAACTAGGATTGTGGGTCCTTACAGAGGGCCACAGGGTGACCCAGGGGCTCAGTCATCCAGGAAGTCAGTTAGGCCAATAAGGAGTGCCCCACCTCAGTTTCAGGGACAGAGAAGAGACCAAGGCCCAACTCCATCTAGCTCTCGACGACAGGAGTGGGTAGGGCAGAGGCGACCAACATTGCCTCCTTGTCCCCAGTGTGGGAAATCTTATTCAGGTCAGTTTCATCAGGGGCAGAATGTATGTTATTGTTGTGGGCAGCCCGGGCACTTTATGAGGGATATTCAGATAGTGTCGACGTGGATCAGGCGCGATCAGCGGTTGCTTCATCATCCTCCATTCGACCTCCCAGACCTGATCCTCAGCTAGCAATAGGCCATGGTAGAGGCATAGGGAGAGAGGATTCTAGTTCTGGGGCAACCCAGAATTGGTTTTATGCTTTGGGCAGTCGACAGGACCAGGAGGCCTCACCTGATGTTGTTACAGGTACTTTGATTATTTATTCTCGTGTAGTATATGTCTTACTTGATCCTGGTTCTACACTCTCTTATKTCACACCATTGGTTKCGAGTCAGTTTGAGACAGTCYCTGAGTTATTATCTATACCATTTGYTGTTTCTAYGCCAATTGGCGAATCTGTGTTAGYTAGACGAGTTTACCGAAACTGCATAGTATTGGTATGTGATAGATCAACCTTAGCTGATCTAGTTGAGCTTGAAATGGTTGATTTTGATGTCATTTTGGGTATGGATTGGCTGGTGGCATGTTATTCTAATGTTGATTGCAGAGCTAAGGTTGTTAGATTCAATTTTCCCGGCAAGCCAGTCTGGGAATGGAAAGGTAATGCCGCTATACCTAAAGGTAAGTTTATTTCATACCTTAAGGCTTAGAATTTTCTATCCAAAGGTTGTATTTCTCACTTGGTTCCGGTAAGAAACTTGGAATGTGAGCCTATGACTCTCCAGTCAATTCCTATTATAAATGAGTTCCCTAAGGTATTTCCAGAGGATTTGCCTGGAATTCCTCCTGAAAGGGAGATAGATTTTTCTATTGATCTACTTCCAGGTACTCAGCCTATATCTATCCCTCCTTACAGAATGGCTCTAATAGAGCTAAGGGAATTAAAGGAGCAGTTGAGAGATCTGCTCGAGAAGGGATTCATTTGACCTAGTGTATCGCCTTGGGGTGCACCAGTGCTCTTTGAGCGAAAGAAAGATGGGTCGTTAAGAATGTGTATCGACTATATGTAGCTAAATAAGGTTACGATTAAGAATAAGTACCCACTTTCCAAGATTGATGACCTGTTTGATCAGTTATAGGGTGCCATATGCTTCTCAAAGATTGATTTAAGATCCGGGTACCATCAGTTACGGGTTAGGGAAGTTGATATCCCCAAGATTGCCTTCAGGACTAGATGTGGCCATTATGAGTTCTTAGTGATGTCATTTGGACTTACTAATGCCCCAACAACTTTTATGGACCTGATGAATCGAGTGTTTAGGCCTTTTCTTGATGTATTTATGATCGTCTTCATTGATCATATTTTGATTTTCTCACGATCTGAGGCCGAGCATGCAGGTCATTTGAGAGAAGTATTACAGACTCTACAAGAGCACATGTTATATGCTATATTTTCTAAATGTGAGTTTTGGCTAACATCTGTGGCTTTCCTTGGACATGTAATTATAGCTAAAGGTATAAGAGTGGATAGTTTGAAGATAGAGGCAGTAAAGACTCGGCCCAAACCCTTGAATCCTACAGAGGTTCATGACTTTCTGATGTTAGCAGGTAATTATCGTCGATTTGTGGAAGGTTTCTCTACTATCTTTGCACCATTGACAAAGTTGACTTATAAAGCAGCTAAGTTTCAATGGACAGAGGCATGTGAGCGAAGTTTTTAGGAGTTGAAGGATAGGATGACTTCAGCACCTATCATGACTCTTCCAGAGGGTGGCGAGGGTTATGTGGTATATTGTGATGCTTCAAAAGTTGAGCTAGGTTGTGTTCTGATGCAACACGGCAAGGTTATTGCCTATTCCTCTAGACAGTTGAGGAAGCACAAGCAAAATTATCCTACTCATGATCTTGAGTTGGCCGCAGTGGTATTTACATTGAAGATTTGGCACCACTACTTATATAGGGTACATGTTGATATCTTCACAGATCATAAGAGCCTCCAGTATTTGTTTCAACAGAAGGAGTTGAATTTACGCTAGAGAAGGTGGTTTGAATTACTGAAAGATTATGATGTTAGCATTCTGTATCATCCAGGAAAGGAAAATGTTATAGCTGATGCGCTAAGTCGCAAGTCTATGGGTAGCTTGAGTCACATTTAGGTTGACATGATTGAAATGATGAATTCTCTACAGAAGTTGATTGACTTATAGATTCGATTACTGGATGCCGAAGATGGGGGTGTTATTGTCAAAACAACAGTAGAATCGTCCTTGGTAGCGGAAGTTAAGCAACGACAATATGATGATGCAGAGTTAGTCTTACTGAGAGACAGTATACCACAACAGAAGCAGGGACTATTTGATTGTAGACCCGATGGAGTTCTTAGATACCAGGGCTATCTATGTGTACCTAATGTGGGTGAACTACGGGAACATATTATGAATGAAACTCATTATTCTCGATATTCAGTACACCCAGGTGCCACAAAGATGTATCATGAACTGAGGCAGCTATATTGGTGGAATGGCATGAAAAATGACATCACCGGTCTTGTGACTCAGTGTCCCAATTGCCAATAGGTGAAGGTTGAGCACCAGAGGCCTGGAGGTTTGGTCCAGGATATAGAAATTCTAGCCTGGAAGTGAGAGGTGATTAATATGGATATTATTACAAGATTGCCTAGAACGAGTAGGAAGCATGATTCTATCTGGGTAATAGTTGATAGATTAAATAAATCAACTCACTTCTTTCTAGTTAAGACCACATATGCTGCAGAGGATTATGCTAGGATTTATATACGAGAGATAGTTCGCCTACATGACATCCCCTTGTCCATTATTTCTGACAGAGGTGCTCAGTTCACAACAAACTTCTGGAAGTCTTTCTAGAAAGGCCTGGGCACTCAGGTAAGCCTTAGTACCACATTTCTTCCTCAGACAGACGGACAGGCTAAACGCACCATTCAAACGCTTGAAGATATGTTGCGTGCCTGTGTTTTAGATTTTGGCAGAAGTTGGGATGATCATGTTTCCTTGATTGAGTTCGCCTATAATAACAACTACCAGGAAAGTATTCAAATGGCCCCATATGAAGCTTTATATGGGAAAAAATGCAGGTCACCAGAGTGCTGGTTTGAACTCAGTGAGGCAGAGTTATTGGGGCCAGAATTAGTGCAGCAAGCTATTGACAAGGTGAAACTTATTAGCGTTCGACTTCAGACAGCCCAGAGCAGGCAGAAGTCTTATGCAGATGTACGCCATCGAGTGCTGGAGTTTGTTGTTAATGATTGGGTCTTCCTAAAAGTTTTGACTATGAAAGGTGTTATGCGATTTGGCCGAAAAGGCAAGATGAGTCCTAGATATGTTGGGCCCTACAGAGTTATCCGCGGGATAGGAAAAGTGGCCTATGAGTTGGAGTTGCCACCAGAGTTAGCAGCAGTCCACCCAATATTTCATGTATCGATATTGTGTAAGTGTATAGGAGACCCAACCCATGTTATGCCTATTTATGATGTCCGAATTTCTGAGGAGATGACCTACACCGAGGTTACTTTGCTAAGTGTGTTAGGGGCTGTTTTGGAGCTCGTTTTAGCAAGGTTTTGAAGAAGTTTTTCTGTGTTTCAAAATCTATTTGGACTGCCTATATATCCATCTTTGAGTAGGTGTTAAAATTAGGAGAAAAGGTAAGGATTTTTCCCCTTTTAAACCTCTCAAATTGCAAAGCAAAAATCTGGAAATTGGCAGCTAAGTGAGCTGCCAATGGACTGTTTATGAGCTGAGTTTTGCTCGTTTTCCTTAGGCTTTTTGGCTGTTTATTTTTATGGAATTATACTTCATATTTGATGGAAAGAATTTCTGAAAAACTAAGGTAAAATTTCCTCTTGTTTCTTCCTCAAAAGTTAGTGAAAACTAGTTGAGAAAATGGCTAAATGTTGTTGATGTTGCCGTGTGTTGTTATTGCTATTGTGACTGCCTCTGGTTAGTTATTTTGGCTGAATTTTTTTTCTATATATTAAGATTTTAGTTGGCCTGTAAAACCACTGGATTAAGGAGGTTGAAGGCTGATCATTGAGATAGGAAATCCGCTAGAGAAAAGTTCATCGGAGAAAGGTATGTAAGGCGCCCGTCTATCGTTCTTTTAAGCACGATTCGTGTGTTGTGAATCAAATGAGCCCACAACCTATTTAAAAGTCTTGAGGCATTATGTTAAGCTTCATTTAAGCTTTAAATTTCCATGTTTTATTGAGCATAAATGTTAAGATTATGCCTAGACGAAGTGAGACATCCAAAGTGTGATATTGTGTTGATTGTTGTCGTAGTTGTACATTGAGTTGGAGTTCCCTCAGCGTGGTCATTTTTAGCTGGTACTTACTGTATGTCATGTGTATATATATGTGATGTTAAATTTGTTTAAAGGTCTGGTTGCTAAATGAATTTTGTGAAGGAGCCAAGATGAGGACGTGTAAACGATTTTAAGCCACGTAAAGACGTCGCAAGCTATTAAGGGTAAATGAGCTTATCGAATTAGGATTAATAGGTTATGGTTGTCCTTTATATTATGTGTATTTTATGAAATATGTCAAGCCAAGGGGAGATTTCATAATCCCTTTCCCTTAAGCCGAATGACAAGCTAGCGAGTTTCTGAGCTCTAATGTCCCTTGAACACGACTTATAAATTTTGTTGAAACTCTTAGGTCATCCATAGTTCCTTATCATTTATACAAGTTTTGAGTACATGCATTTAAGTTCGATTTTATAGCTTTATATTTTATATGTACTCAGTTCCAGTTATGCATTACGAAGGAGTCCTATGCAGGCCACATGTTTAGTATTCGTCATTTCTATGTTTTACGTATTGAGCTGGTCCAGTATAAGCCATATCAGCTCCATTTATGACTTTGTATAAGATTTATTGATTTTACCCCAGTGTGGTACACCGGCTGGAGGTTTTGTTATTTTACCCTAGTGTGGTACACCGGCTGGACAAATTTTGCCTCGGTATGGTACATCGGCTGGAGGCATTTTTATTTTTACCCCGGTGTGGTACACTGGCTGGACGAATTGTATATTGATTTTATGGTCGGCTGTCTGCTGGCATTTCAGTTATTGTATTTTTTGTGCATTAGATGGTTGAATTTATACTTCAATAATGAGTTTTTGTCAGGTTTATGTTTTCAGGATTCCGGGTTGTTACTACTCCTTATTTTTGGTGTAGTTATCATTTTTATCTTACATGTTTACAGTTTTCAGCCTTACATACCAGTACATTTTATTCGTACTGACGTCCCTTCATCTTGGGACCCTTCC
>JACEIK010000333.1:29087-43478 GCA_018107945.1 Datura stramonium
TAGATGCTATATAGCCGGCTTCTCGATCGATCATGAATGGAGTGCCAGTTGAGCCCTACCTCAGTTTTTGGGCGTGGCATAATGAACATGCATAACTGAAATCATGAGTAACAATGGGAGACTCGTGTTTTAACCGACATACCACGATAGAGCTTACATGGTCCCAACTATCACACTCAAGTGGGTAGAGCCGTAAAAAGCCTTTCCAGGGCTAGGGACGATACCATGACATCGATATCAAGCTGAAGGCCCATTCGGGCAGGGGAAGCTCACAAGAGAGGTCCAAGAGTCATAATGTATAAACCTACGTTGGTGCGTAGTTCTGAGGCATAGGGTGATCAACCCTTAGCCTGCTCGATGCTAGACACTACTTCCATAAACATGCATATGCTCTACATCGTTATTCAAAGAAGCGCAACATCATCTACTGACGAAGCTTATAAATCAAATACATCTCAAAGAGGAAATCATGCATAAGAGAAGTTTTAACTCAAACCATACCACAAGATGAAATTATAAGTGGGAGCCTTCGCTCAAAACCATGTGGTAAGCTTAATTCGAGAAATAATCAATCATACTTTGAACATGGGGGCATTTCCCAAAGCTTTATCATACTTGAAATGCTCAATTCATATTGAAATCATGATTATAAACATGGGTAGCTTGAAAACATATTTTTCATCATAGTATCTCATCATCATCGTACATTCATCACAAATCTCATCTTTCAAGAACTTCTCAACAATGGGCTTTTTCATTCATAAATCTAGAAACATAATTTTTAATTGAAAACATTATAAAACTCGCCCATGCTTCATAATTCAATAGTAGAAACGTATTTAAATCATACCCATGTAAAGAATTAGGAAATTCATGCATTGGATTAAAACCCCATGGATTAGTCATAGATCATTCATGATTTAGAGAGGAACTGGCCATGAGTGTGAAAGGAATCACCCATTCATAACCCTACATACCTGTTGGTAGCTGATTCTTACACTTCTTTAGATACCCAATAGGAAATTGAGGAGAAATTGATGAATACTAGCTTGATCACCCTCTCTAACCTTTCTACCTTGCATGCATGGATGAATGAGGCCTAAAATGAACTTAACCCCTTTAAAATCCACTATTCATAATTCAAAATGACATAGTTTATGCCTTAGAAGCTTAGGAATTACGGAAAAACCCTTACTAAATTTGCAAAAAATAACTGTCAGGTAGTCCCAACGAGGGACCTAACGACTCATGGTCAAGGGTCATGACTCGTGTCTTGATCCGTCTAGTACACTGCTCATCTAATCACCTGCTCATCACAGGCAACCTCACGACTCGTTACTGGTGAGCACGACTCGTGGTCACCATCCGTTATTTACACTGCCTCCATGCCAAGTATTTTCTCAACTAGTTGACCACGACCCTCCCCACGAATCATGGGGACTGACCACGACTCATGGGGTCCTTCCGTTGAGTACATTACCTCCCCTCTTCTCTTTTACTTCTCACTCACCCCACGACTGACCTAACGACTCGTGGGCTCTGACCACAAGTCGTGGTCACGCCCGTGGGGTCTCATCTTCTCGAGTTCAATTTCATTCCCTGGCCTTCCCCCCGAATCACATCATGGCTCATGGGTTGATCTCACGAGTCTCCCCATGACTCGTTCTGTGCCTGGTGCCAATTTTTAATTTTTTTCTCCATTTCAACTCCCCGGTCTGATCTTTGGGCTTTCGAGGCATAACAATATCTCCCCCTTGGGAAAATTCATCTCCGAATATTGAAAAACATATAGAAATGTAGTTATCATATCCACATACTAATCATCTAAACAGAAACTGACGGTATGACTACCCCCCGATTCAAACTACATAACTGAACTGATTTCACAAACCATACACACATCCATTTACATAAAGAAAACTTGGGCACATGCACTGAACATGAAAACTAAATAGGGTTTGAGAGCAGAACTGTACCTCAAGTTGAAACTGAGCCGGTAGTTAATAAATATGGGTATCTAGCCATCATATCTGCTTCGGCTTCTCGCGTAGCTCCCTCAACATGTTGATTCCTCCATAACACTTTAACTGAAGCTACTTCCTTATTCCTTGGCCTTCGAACCTATCGATCTAATATTCCGATCGAAATCTCCTCATAACTAAGGCTGTCTTTCACACCAACACTGTCCACCGGGACAACTAGAGTTGGATGACCTAAACACTTCTTCAAGAGCAACACATGGAATACAGGATGCATAGAAGCTAATTCTGAAGGCAACTCTAAGTCATAAGCCACCTTGCCAACACTTCTCACTATCTGGTATGGGCCGACATAGCGGGACTAAGTTTCCCTTTCTTCCCAAACCTCATCACTCCCTTCATGGAAGACACCCTCAGAAATACCCAGTCATCGACTTCAAATTCTAATTCTCTTCTTCTCATGTCAGCATAAGACTTTTGGAAACTATGGGTAGTTTTCAACCTGTCCCTTATCAATTGAACCTTCTTCATGGCTTCATGAACCAAATCTATCCCTATCATTGCCACCTCACCAACCTCAAACAATCCGATGGGCGATCTACATCTCCACCCATAGAGAGCCTCGAACGACGCCATCTAGATACTAGAATAATAACTGTTATTGTAGGAAAACTCGATCAGTGGAAAATGCTCATACCATCTACCTCTGAAGTCAATTACGCATGCTCTCAACATGTCCTCGAGGGTGTGGATTGTTCGCTCCTCTTGACCATCCGTTTGTGATTGGAATGTTGTGTTGAGCTTAACTTGCGTACCTAGTCCTTTTTTAAATGACTTCCAAAATTGAGAGGTAAATTGAGTACCTCTATCTGAAATGATGGATAAGGGCACACCATGAAATCGGACTAGCTCCCGAATATATAGTTCAGCATAGTCCTCCATCGAATCTCTAGTTTTGGCTAGTAGAAAATATGCAGCCTTGGTCAATTTGTATACCATAACCCAAATGGAATCATATTGTTTATGAGTACGAGGCAGACCTGTGAAGAAATCCATATTAATTTCTTCCCACTTCCAAGTTAGAATGCTGATATCCTGAAGTACACCTCCCGGTCTCTGGTGCTCAACCTTTACTTGCTGACAGTTCGGACACTTGACTATGAATTCTGCAATATCCTTCTTCATGTCGTTCCACCAATAGATTTCCCATAAGTCATGGTACATCTTGGTGGCACCTGGATGGATAAAATACTTGGATCCATGAGCGTCATGCAACATTTGGCTCCTCAAATCATCAACATTTGGAACACATAGGCGACCCTGGTACCGAAGCACACCATCTCCCCCTTTGAAGAAGATCTCTACCTTCTGATTTTGAATGGCTTCCTTTAACTTTACCAAAATCAGGTCCTCATCTTGCGTAGATTTTACATTAGTCATCAAGGACGATTTTGATCCGTTCTGGACCACAACACCGCCATCGGTCGAGTCAACCAACCTAACTCCGAACCTTGTGAGTTGACACACATCCTTCACCAACTCCTTTTTCCCTTCATCCACATGGGACACACTCTCCATGGAGAGTCTACTAAGTGCGTCCGCTACCACATTAGCCTTCCCTTGATGGCATAACACACTCATATCGTAGTCCTTGAGTAGCTACAACCACCTCCTTTTTCGAAGATTGAGATCTTTCTGCATGAACTCATATTACAAGCTCTTGTGGTCTGTAAATATATCCACGTGAACCCCATACAAATAATGTCGCCGTATCTTCTAGGCGAATACCACCGCAGCCAATTCAAGATCATGGGTCGGGTAATTCTTCCATTGAACTTTCAGCTATCTAGAGGCGTATGCTATAACTTTCCCGTGTTTCATCAACACACATCCTAGTCCGATCCTTGAAGCAACACAATACACCACAAACCCATCGGTACCCTCCGGTAGTGTTAACACCGGTGCTGAAGTGAGTCGAGCCTTCAACTGTTGGACGCTCTTCTCACAAGCCTCCGACCATTGGAATTTCACCTTCTTCTATGTCAATTTGGTCAAAGGTGCTGCAATCGATGAGAAACCTTCCACGAACCTGCGATAGTAGCCAACTAAACCCAAGAAACTCCGAATATTCGAAGGGTTCACCAGTCTAGGCCAATTCTTCACCGCTTCTATTTTTTGAGAGTCCGCCATTATGAATTCGCTTGATACCACATGGCCCAAAAATGCTATGTAGTTCAACCAAAACCAACACTTACTGAACTTGGCATATAAGTGAAGATCCTTGAGAGTCTGAAATACTATTCTCAAATGAGCAGCATGTTCCTTCTCGCTCCCAAAGTATATCAAGATGTCATCAATAAACACAGTCACGAACATATCCAAGTATGGCTTGAACATCTTGTTCATCAAGTCCATAAAACCCGTAGGAGTATTCATTAGTCCAAAAGATATAACTATAAACTCATAATGACTATACCGCGCCTTGAAGGCTGTCTTCGGGATGTCACACTCTCGAACTCTGAACTGATGGTACCTGGACCGGAGATCTATATTTGAGAAAAATTTAGCACCATGAAGTTGGTCAAATAAATCATAAATCCTCGTTAGAGGATACCGGTTCTTGACGGTGACTTTGTTCAATTGCCGATAATCAATACACATGCGAAGAGAACCATTTTTCTTTCGGACAAAGAGAACTGGTGCACCCCATGGGGACTTGCTCGATCTAATGAAACCCTTATCTAACAAGTCCTTCAACTGATCTTTCAACTCTTTTATCTCGGCTGGATCCATTCTATAGGGATGAACCGATATAGGCGGCGTGTCGGGAAGAAGGTCAATACCAAAATTGATTTTCCGCTCAGGAGGGATTCCCGTTAAATCATCTGGAAAGACCTATGGATACTAACGTACTACTGGAACTGACTAGACAGTTGGGGTCTCGGACTCAACATCCTTAACCCTAACTAGATGGTACACATAACCCTTAGAAATCATCTTTCTGGCCTTAAGGTAGGAAATGAAACGACCTACAGGCACAACTGAACTACCCTTGCATTCTAAGACTGGCTCACCCGAAAATATAAACTCTGCCGCCCAATTTCTACAATTAACTGAAGCATAGCATGCAAATAGTCAATCCATGCTGAGAATAATATCAAAATCGGTCATGGATAACTCTATCAAATCTGCTGAGGTGACTTTCTGAAGGACTGAGACCGGGCAACCTCTATACACCCGTCTAGCTATAACTAAGTCACCTACTAGAGTAGAAACTAAGAAGGGTTATGACAAGACTTAGGGACTGACTCCGAAGCTACTGGCCACATAAGGTGTCACAAAAGACAAGGTATCCCCCGGATCTAATAGAGCATAAACATCAAGATGGAAAACTCATAACATACCAGTGACCACATCCGGGGAGACCTCTTACTCCTAGCGGGTTGCTAAAGCATTGAATTTGTTCTGGCACTGACTGTCACCTGTGCTAGTAGATGCTCCCTGATGTGCTGAGCGTACGGGTGGGACTGCGGAACTAGAAGCCGGGCCTCGGGCCCCATCATGATCCTTCCTTGCTGCTGGGAAATCTCTAAGCATGTGTTCGGACTTCCCACACCCGAAATAAGTACCTGTACCTGCTAGACACTGACCCGTGTGATCCCGGCCACACCTGCGACAAACTAAAACACCAGAATCCACAGGTCTGCTGCTCTGACCCCTAGAGCCTGATGCTCACTCCCTCTGGTTGTGCCTCGATCTGGATGGAACACTCAATGTTGATGATGCTGGGGTTAATGATTTCTGGTGGGTCTGCTACGGTGCCCACCTCCTGACCTCGGCTTGAGAATCTATGGTCATTGGTCCTGGCCTTCTTGGCCTCCCTCTCTCTCAGATGTACTGCCTCCATCTGCTAGGCGTACACGACATCCGAGGGAAATCCATATCCTAATGGAGCATAGCGGTCCTGCAATCCTTGTCCAAATAGCCCGCTACTTCATGAACGAGTCTACTCACTCGCGCTTGCTGATCAGCCACTAACTCTGGGGTGTACTTTGATAGGCAAGTGAACTCGAGGGAATACTCTTGTACCGTCATCCTCCCTTGCTTCAAATTTACGAACTCAGCTTCCTTCAGCTCCCTCATCTCACGAGGGAAGAACCGATCCAAGAATGCAACATGAAACTCTTCCTAAGTGACAGGGCCTGCTCCGATGACCCTGCTATCCTTCCATTGGAAAAACTAGATATGCGCGACCCCTTTCAACTGGTATGAGGCCAACTCTGCGCACTCAACTCCATTAACCCCCATGACTTGGGTGATCTTGACAATCTCATCTATGAACTCCTGTGGGTCCTATCTACTTTTGACCCGAGGAACTCCGGCGGGTTCATTCTCAAGAAATATCGAACTCGAGCTGCTGCTGCATTTCCATTTTGGGAACATGCGCAACAGCCTATTTATTGACCAGCGCGGTCAAGGCTTGCGCAAGCATCTGAATAGTGGCCCGCAACTCAGCATGAGCAACTGGCTCTCGTGCTTGGGGCTCTTGAACTGGTGGGGCTTGCTGGTGCCCGTTACCATTACCATCCTCGTGGCCTTCACCATTCCCATTTGTTCTACCATTCATTCTTCGAGGAGCCATGATTCTGCAATCACGAATTTCATGAATTAGAAGGATAGAAAGACTTTTCATCGCACGACATAGATCATGAAAGAAGGGAACATTTCCTAAACGTCTTGTATCCTCTTCGTCATTAGTGTGGCGCACTTCACATCCATAAAAAAGACTTAACTTAATGCAGCTTTTAGACACCCTAGGACACTTCAAATCTATTACTCTTATACCAAGTTTGTCATGACCCGAACATAGGCCTGGGTGATAACACAGGACAAGGAGCCCCGAGAGACTCCAAGTCGACCCATGGCATGAACATTAATCTAACTTCATATTATCAAATGGAATACTTAACATATCAACATATCAGAATTATGAAAATAATGTAGCATACCATGATAATTGGTACAGACTAAATACATAACAACGGAGTACTACATATAGTTTGAAATCCTCTAACGTAACCGATGGGTTGATGGGACAACATCCCAAAATAACCCGGCAACTGAAACTAAAAGAAAACATCAATGTCCAAATCAAATGGTCCTTGGAGATGAGACTCACCAACAAGATGGATGCGGAACTCCGTAACAAGATAATGACGATGCTGGATCTGAAGATAGGAGCCTGTATCATAAAACGATACAACATAGAGTATGCGGTCAGTACATGGAATGTACCGAGTATGCAAGGTAAGTAAAACCGCTAAAGTAATTAAAATCATTCAAAGACAATGCATAATATAAAACATAATAATTAAGAGTTTGAGAGTAGGGCTTGCATGTATTCTTTCTGAAATCATAATCTCATCATAACATAACATATCATCATAACATATCATAACATAATCACTTGACTCAAAGCTGAAATATGATATTTATAAGAAACGCTAAATATTGAGTCAAACCTGCTTTAGAACATGCTTACATATGTAAATCTCATGAGCTACTCAAAGCTGAAATATGATATTTATAAAAAAGGATGAACATTGAGTCAAACCTGCTTCAGAACATTCTTACGTATGTAAATCTCATGAGTAATGAACATGCATAACTGAAATCATGAGGAACAATGGGAGACTCATCTTTTAACCGACATACCACGATAGAGCTTACGTGGTCCTAACTATCACACTCAAGTGGGTAGAGCCGTCCAAAGCCTTGCCAGGGCTAGGGACGATACCATGACATCGATATCAAGATGAAGGCCCATTCAGGCAGGGGAAGCTCACAAGGGAGGTCCCAAATTCATAATGTATAAATCTACATTGGTGCGTAGTTCTAATCCATAGGGTGATCAAACCTTAGCCTACTCGGTGCTACACACTACTCCCAAAAATATGCATATGCTCTACATCGTTATTTAACGAAGCTCAACATTGTCTATTGACGAAGCTCATAAATCAAATATATCTCAAAGAGGAAATCATGCATAAGAGAAGTTTTAACTCAAACCATACCACGAGATGAAAGTATAAGTGGGTGCCTTCACTCCAAAACCATGCGGTAAGCTTAATTCGAGAAATCATCAATCATACTTTGAACATGGGGGCATTGCCCAAAGCTTTATCATACTTTAAATGCTCAATTCATATTGATATCATGATTATAAACATGGGTATCTCGAAAACATACTTTTCATCATAATATCTCATCATCATCATACATTCATCACAAATCTCATATTTTATGAACTTCTCATCAATGGGCTTTTTCATTCCTAAAGCTAGAAACATGATTTTTAATTGAAAACATTATAAAACTCGTCCATGCTTCATAATTCAATAGTAGAAACATATTTAAATCATACCCATGTAAAGAATTAGGAAATTCATGCATTGGGTTAAAATCCCATGGATTAGTCATAGATCATTCATGATTTAGAGAGGAATTGGGCATGGGTGTGAAAGGAATCACACATTCATAACCCTACATACTTGTTGGTAACTGATTCTAACACTTCTTTAGATACCCAATAGGAAATTGAAGAGAAATTGATGAATACTAGCTTGATCACCCTCTCTAACCTTTCTACCTTTCATGCATAGATGAATGAGGCCTAAAATAAACTTAACCCCTTTAAAAGACGCTATTCATAACTCAAAATGATGTAGTTTAGGCCTTAGAAGCTTAGGAATTACGGAAAAACCCTTACTAAATTTGCAGAAAATAACATTCAGGTGGTCCCAACGAGGGACCTAATGACTCGTGGTAAAGGGTCATGACTCGTGGTTTGATCCATCTAGTACACTGCTCATCTGATCACTTGGGCTCGTCATGGGTAGCCTCACAACTCGTTACTGGTGAGACTTTTGGTCACCATCTGTTATGTACACTGCCTCCATGCCAAGTATTTTGTCAACTAGTTGACCATGACCCTCCCCACGAATTGTGGGGACTGACCACGACTTTTGGGCTCCTTCCGTTGAGTACACTACCTCCCCTCTTCTTTTTTACTTCTCACTCACCCCATGACTGACCTAACGACTCGTGGGGTCTGACCACGAGCCGTGGTCATTCCCGTTGGGTCTCATCTTCGCGAGTTCAATTTCATTCCCTGGCAATCCCCACGAATCACATCACGATTCGTGGGTTGATCTCATGAGTCTCCCAGTGACTCGTTTTGTGCCTGGTGCCAGTTTTTAATCTTTTCTCCGTTTCAACTCCCGGGTTTGATCTTTGGGCTTCGGGGAATATCACTCTGGAAGTTTGCACATGGGAATGGACAAAGCTTCGCTTCAACTAAAACACAAAGGAATTATCTGAACCTGAAGAGATTGACATACCGTAATTGTTACGGCTGGAACTCCCCTACTAGCATACTCAAGATTCGACTTGTCTCACAACTTACCATCTCTCCCTTAGCTTTAAGCCATCATTCTAAGGCTCTTAAATCTTTATTAATGTTGGGGCTAAGCCACTAACTCTTGACGTCTCCTCCCCATCTAACATTCACTGTAAACCTCATACTCATATCTACTTCACACCATACATCGACCATCTCTTCTAAACAAACATCACAAGAGCTTCTTATTCATTATTGGAGTTCTGGGGCTAGCAATATGAAAAGAGTAACACGAGAAATTCATAACATGCCTGTGACTACTTCTGGCGACTTGCCCTTGTCCTGATATGCTGCCAAGGCTAGGAGAGGCTTTGATGTTGTCCACCACCTGTAATAGATGATGCACCCTACTGAAATGGGCGGATTATGGGAGCTACTAAAGAGGTGGCTGGGGCCCTACTCTCACCTCACTTAGCTGCTGTGAAATCTCGGTGCTTATGACCCAACATGCCGCACCAAAAACAAGCATCTGAGCCAACCATGCATTCTCCCAAATGGTGTTTCCCACAGCTCTTACAAGCTGAATAGGTAATCTCCCTTACTCTAGGTCTATATGGAACACTGGTTGTCGAAGGTGCTGGGTCTAATTGATGTGTTGTGAGTTTACAACACTTTCGACGCTCAAAATTAAGAAAATAACATGAACTTAGGTGTGTTTATATGGATATAAGACACTTTTTATTTGATTACAAGAAAAATAAGTGTTGGAGCGAGAATGTGCAAAAGAAGCCTGAAAGTGATAAAAATGATCTAAAGTCCCAGTCCCAGTACGAGCCATATGTTGATGGTACGAGACGTACTGAGAACCGTGAAAAGTTTTAGATGGCTGGAGTGGGGATAATGCAACCTACTACTCTCAGTATGAGCCGTACAACACTGGTACGAGCCGTAACTTGAGTCGTGGAGATATTCAAAAGAATTGCACAAAGGCAGACTCCTAATACGGATGGAACTATGAATCGTGACAACAACGTATGAATCATATCAGGAGCAGTGGTGATCTTCAGTGGATTTTCAATGCTAAGCAGAACTTCAGACAGTACGAGTTGTGGATGGAAGGTACGATTCGTACCACAACGCTCGTGAATAATTTTAGAAAAAGTCAGAGTTCTCAGAGCCAGACCACGAAAGCAACTCACGACTCATAGGAAGCATGTACGAGTCATACCAAGGCCCAACACTTAGCCAAATTTCAGCAAGCCAAGGACTTACAGACATTAGGTATAAACCGTACAATCCTGCTACGGGTCATATGATCAGTCGTGGCTCAGGCGGTGCCAGTTATGGAAATCACCCTGTTAGCTTAGGAAAAGGATTCTTATGTCTGTATAAATACATTTTATGTTTTATTTTCAGAAGAGAATGATAGGGAACATGAGAGAGAAGGGAGATAGGCATGAAAACAATAGAGATTCGAGGGAAAAACATAGAATTGAGTTGATTGACTTGTGATCAACCTTTTCTTGAATTCTTTCTTGATCTTCATCAATTGTTCTTGAGGCTTTACTGATATAATCAAAGAAGCTTTATTCTCATTTGTGATTGTAAATATTGAATTATGTATTTAATGATGAATGCATATCACAACCTTGCAACTATGAGAGGCTAAAACCTCCATAGCTAGGGTTGTGAGAACCATGGTGGATTAATGAGCTAGGGATACACAAAAGTGATTCAAAACCAATAAAAAATGCTTGTATTGTATTCTCTTCATGCTTAAATGTTTCTTAACGGTGTACAATGTTAGGACTTGCCCCCGAATTCTTTACTTGCTTGAGCCTAGAGAGGTAGAGATTAGGAAAAGAGAACTACAACAAAACCTTGATCTTGATGATCATTGTATTAACTTGAGCTATGGTCGCAAGATAGTTAAATTTGGAACATATTGATAACGGATAGTTTGAAACCGCTCATGGGACCTAACCCGGTGATTGAGTATAATCATCCAATATGGACGACTCAGTCATTTGGATGAATCCTAGTTATCAGTTCTACAAGCATTGGCATTGGTCACGTGTGTATACCCGAAACAGTTATGAATCCACGGGAACACAACCCTAATTATTCTTAAATCTAGATTTACATCATAATTTCAATTTTTGTTTTAATTATTGTTTTCTTAAAACCCCCTAAATTGGAGTAACTACCCAACAAGTTCACTTACCAGCACTAGTCTAGATCTTTCATATTTCCTGTGGGATCGACCCCAACCTTTTGGGTTCTTTATTGACAACATCCGCTTCATACTTCAGTAGGAGGTGTGAGTTTGAGCGTTATCAAAAAGTGGTGCCATTGTCGGGGAATATGGCTAAGACTAGATTAATTGCTTGTATTTGACTTTTGATAGTTATTTCCTATTTACGTTTTCTTTGTTTATCTTTTGTGATTCTATCAGGACACATCAAGGGAACGATCCCTTTTTCAAACACTCAGATGGAATATGATAAGCTGCCAATGCTTGTAGAGGAGATGATGACTATCAACACATTAGCAGCTATCTTGATGAATTATGAGGGAGACAGGGATATTGGAATACACGGAGACGGTGAACGCCTTAAATGGAATGGGGTCATATAACTTCATCCTAAAGAAGTTAGACCTGGATCTAAAGAATCGTTTAAAGCCGTTGGCTAAGCCATCTGTGGAGGTACCACCAATCCTTAAACTGTAGGCACTACCTCCCCATCTCAAGTATGCACTCCTCGATGAAGATAATACTCTACCAGTAATAATCGCATTAGATTTGTTGGACGAGCAAGTGGGAGCTTTGGTCAAAATACTAAAAAGGTACAAAAAGTCAATTGGTTGGACCATAACTAATATCATCGGAATCCCTCCATGCATATGTACTCACAAGATCCAACTCGAGCCAAATTGCAAACCAAGTATAGAACATCAACGATGCCTGAACCCCCAAATGCAAGAAGTAGTAAATAAGGAGATCATCAAGTGGCTGGATGCTGGTGTAATCTACCCCATCGTAGATAGCAAGTAGGTGAGTCCAATACAGTGTGTACCGAAGAAAGATGGGATCACAGTGGTACCCAATGAAAAGAATGAGTTGATAATGACATGACCAATCACAAGGTGGCGTGTATGCATGAATTATAGGAAACTCAACCACTGGACCCAAAAGACCATTTTCCAATACCATTCTTGGATCAAATGCTTGACAGACTGGCAGGTAGAGGTTGGTACTATTTTCTTGATGGCTACTCGGGATATAATCAGATTACTATCGCTCCAGAAGACCAAGAAAAGACGAACTTCACTTGCCCATATGGAACATTCGCTTTTAGAAGAAGCCATTTGGGTTGTGCAATTCACCATCCACATTCCAGCGCTGCATGATGTCTATATTCTCAGATATGGTGGAGGACACCATTGAAGTATTTATGGAAGACTTCTCCATTATGGGTGACTCATTCGAATCTTGCCTCAACCACTTGGGAAAAGTATTGAAAAGATGTGAAGAAACTAATTTGGTCCTAAATTGGGAAAAATGTCACTATATGGTCAAGGAAGGAATAGTGTTAGGGATTGAGGTGGACAAGACAAAAATTGAGGTTATAGCTGGTTTGCCACGCCTTATTTCCATAAAAGGAGTCAGAAGCTTTTTGGGGAATGTAGTATTCTACAGACGATTTATCAAGGACTTTTCAAAAATTACACAGCCATTGTGCAAATTGCTTGAGAAGGAGGTAAAGTTTGTGTTTGATGAGGCATGTCTAAGGGCTTTTGAGTGCTTGAAAGAGAAACTCACCACTGCTCCTATCATCATAGCTCCAGATTGGTCTCTTCTATTTGAGGTAATGTGCGATGCTAGCGGGGTTGCTCTTGGGGCTGTTTTGGGCCAACGAAGAGCAAATATTTTTCAACATATCTACTACACTAGTAAAACACTCAACATAGCCCAGAATAATTACACGGTCACAGAACAGGAGCTATTAGCGGTGGTTTTTGCATTCAAATAATTTCAAGCATACTTGCTTGGAACCAAGGTGATCATCCATACAGACCATGCCACCTTGAGGTACTTGATGTCCAAAAAGGATGTTGAACCCATATTTATTCGGTGGGTGTTGTTGCTCCAAAAATTTGAGGTTGAGGTTAAAGATCGGAAAGGGATGAAAAATCAGGTAGCTGATCATCTATCCAGGCTAGAGTCTGAAGCTAGGGCAAGGGAGGAGATTGATATTGATGATGCTTTCCCAGACGAACAGGTGCTAGCTGCGTCTCAGGATTTGATTCCCTGGTTTGCCGACTTTGTGAATTACTTGGTTAGCGATATGATCTCGGCAGACTTGACTCCTCAGTAGAAGAAAAAGTTCTTATTTGATGTCCGAAGGTATTATTGGAATGAACCATACTTATTTCTGATCTTGGGCATAATTGCATGCCCAAGTGATACTTTATTACTTAATTTTGACTTGTTTATCTACTTTTATGTGTACATTCTAATGTGGTTTTTATGTAAATAAGGATTTATACTAACCAACATGATTAGTTATTGTTTTTGCAGTTAGAATGCATTTTGGAAACTAATCTACAAGTTGGTGAAGTGGAGGAATGGACTCGGAAGCAAAACTCGAAAGTCGGCAAGAAAATGCTAAAAAAATTGATGCTCCGCGACAGGGCCTTGTCACGCCACCATCACGGAGGAATTCATCCTAGAGTGGGATTTGTGTTGCATTCTAGTGAAGGTGCATGATGGCACCGTGTCACGGAGCCCATGCTCCACGTTCACTTCAGTGACACGGTGGGAAGCTTAGCTACTCACCTGGATTCCAGTGAAGGTGCGCGTTACGTTCGTGGCACGAAGCTGAGGCTCCACAATACCCTTTGTGCCACGATGAAGATAATAATCCGGCACCCCAAGTTCCAGTGAAGCTCCGCGACAAGGCCGTGGCACGGAGCTGATGCTCCGCGATACCCTCCGTGCCACGTTGCCAG
>JACEIK010000333.1:54803-80762 GCA_018107945.1 Datura stramonium
CTTGTGGGTTCGATACCTGGCTTGAAATAAAGTCACTTTATTACTTGTACGACCACGTGCACTTGCGTGTAATTGGGAGTGAACAGTCACCACGATTCATGGTCACCAGTAACGACTAGTGGGATGCCCTATTATGAGTTCCAGGTGAAATTTGGCAGTGTACCCAACTGCTGAGGCAGTGTACTCGTGCAACATGGCAACGACTCGTGCAAGGTGGCAACGACTCGTTGGGTCCCTCATAAGGACTAAAAAGCAGTTATTTTCTTCGAATTTAGTAAGGGATTTTTCGTAATTCCTATGATCCTAAGGCCTAAACTATGTCATTCTAGGTTATGAATGATGACTTTTAAGAGGGTTAAGTTCATTTTAGGCCATTCTCATTTATTCATGCAAAGATAGAAAGTTAGAGAGGTGATCAAGCTTGTTCTTCCTCAAATTCTTTCAATTCTTCCTTAGGCAATCAGAGAAGTGAAATAATCATCCTTAATAAGGTATGTAGGTTTATGAATGGGTGAATTCTTTCACATCCATGCCCAATCCCTCTCTAAATCTTGAATTTCCTATGTCAATTCTATGGGGTTTTAACCCAATTCATGAATTCCTATTCTCTACATGGGTATGATTTAAGTATGTATATATTATTGAATTATGATTCATGGGCAAGTTTTATGTTATTTTCAATGAAAAATAATGTACTAAGTTTATTAAATCAAGATGCCCAATTATAGAAAGTTCATGAAAGATGAGATTTATGATGAATGTATGGTTATGATGAGATATTATGATGAAAAGTATGTTTTCAAGCTACCCATGCTTATAATCATGTTTTCAATATGAATTAAGTATTTTCAAGCATGTTAAGGCATTGGGCAATGCCCACATGTTCAAGTATGATTTATGATTTTTTCGAATTAAACTTACGACATGGTTTTGGAGTGAAGACTCCCAATTATCTTTCAGCTTGTGGTATGTTTTGAGCTAAAGCTTCTCATATGCATGATTTCAGATTTGAGATGTATTTGATTATTAAGCTTCGTTAATTGATGATGGTAAGCTTCATTGAAAAATAATGGAGAGCATATGCATGTTTTTGGGAGTAGTGTCTAGCACCGAGTAGGCTAAGGGTCGATCACCCTATGCCTCAGAACTACACACAAACAAGTTTATTCTTATATATATTACTTGGGAACCTCCCTTGTGAGCTATCCCCTGCCCTATTGGGCCACGAGCTTGATATTGATTTCATGGTATCATCCCTAGCCCTGGCAAGGCTTTAGACAGCTCTTCCTACTTAAGTGTGATAGTTGGGACCACGTAAGCTCTATCATAGTATGCCGGTTAAAAGATGAATCTCCCATTATTCCTCATGATTTCAGTTATGCATGTTCATCATTCATGAGATTTATACATCTATATACCTTCTAAAGCAGATTTGACTCAATGTTCAGTTTTACTCATGACTATCAGATTTCAGCTTTGAGTTAATCGATTCAGTTATGATGTTATGTTATGTTATGATGAGATCATGATTTCAGAAAAAATGCATGCAAGCTCTACTCTCAAATTCTTATTGTTTATCTTTTACATTATGCATGTATTTATCCAGAAGGATCTCAATCTTCGGCAAAGGAGGTGGTTGGAGCTACTCAAGTACTATGATATGAGTGTCCATTACCATTCGGGTAAGGCCAATGTAGTGGAAGAAGCACTTAGTAGACTCTCTATGGAGAGTGTGTCCCATATGGATAGGGGAAAGAAGCAGCTGGTGAAGGATGTGCACCGACCCGCAAGGTTGAGAGTTTGGTTGGTTGACTCAATCGATGGCGGTGTTGTTGTTCAAAATGGATCAGAATCATCATTGGTGACTGATGTAAAATCTAGACAAGATGAGGACCCTATTTTGGTAAATTTGAAGGAAGCGGTTCAAAATCAGAAGGTAGAGGTCTTCTCCAAATGGGGAGGTGGTGTGTTTCGATACCAGGTTCACTTAAGTGTTCCAGATGTTTATGATTTGAGGAGCTGGATGTTGCACAAGGATCATGGATCCAGGTATTCTATCTATCCAAGTGCTACCAAGATATAGAGTGACTTACGAGAAGTCTATTGGTGGAATGGCAGGAATAAGGAGATTGCTGAATTTGTAGCTAAGTGCCCAAACTACCAGCAAGTAAAGGTTGAACACCATAGACCGGGAGGCGTGCTTCAAGATATTAGTATTTACAACTTGGAAGTGGGAAGAAATTAATATGGACTTCATCACAGGTTTACCTTGTACTCGTCGACAATATAACTCCATTTGGGTTGTGGTGGACAGGTTGACTAAGGCCGCTCATTTTCTACCAGTCAAAACCACGGATTCGGTAGAGGACTATGACAAACTATATATTTGGGAGCTAGTTCGATTTCATGGAGTGCCCTTGTCCATTATATCAGATAGAGGTACTCAATTTACCTCCCAGTTCTGAAGGTCGTTTTAAAAAGGACTTGGTACCCAGGTTAATCTCATCACAGCATTTCATCCGCAAATGGATGGTCATGAGGAGCGGACAATTCAAACACTCAAAGACATGTTCAGAGCATGCATGATTGACTTCATGGGTAGTTGGGGTGATCATTTTCCTCTTATCGAGTTTGCATACAATAACAACTACCATTCAAGTATTCAGATGGCTCCGTTTGAGGTTCTCCATGGGAGGAGATGTAGATCGCTCATTGGTTGGTTCGAAGTTGGTGAAGCGGCAATGATAGGACAAGATTCGGTCCATGAGGTTATGGAGAAGGTTCAACTCATGCAGGACAGGTTGAAAACCGCTCAAAGTCACCAAAAGTACTATGCCGATGTGAGAAGGAGAGAGTTAGAATTCCAGGTGGGTGATTGGGTGTTTTTGAAGGTGTCTCCCATGAAGGGAGTGATGCGGTTTGGAAGGAAAGGAAAACTCATCCCTCTTTATGTTGACCACTACTAAATTGTGAAATGGGTTGGCAAAGTGGCATACAAATTGGAGGGTCCCTCAAAATTAGCTTCTGTGCATCCTATTTTCCATGTGTCGCTCTTAAAGAAGTGTTTGGGTGATCCAGCTCTAGTTATCCTGGGGGATAGTGTTGGTGTGAAAGACAACCTTAGTTATGAGTAGGTTCTAGTGGAAATACTGGATCATCAGGTTCGAAGGCTAAGGAACAAAGAAGTATCTTCGGTTAAAGTTTTATGAGAAATTAGCATGTTAAGGGAGCTACGTGGGAAGTCGAAGCGGATATGATGGCTAGATACCCACATTTATTCTCCACCGGCTCAATTCCAACTTGAGGTATCAGTTTTTGCCCTAAAACTCTATTTAGTTTTCATGTTCAGTTCATGTTCCCCAATTTATTTCATGTATGAGGAGGTATATATATGATTCATGAATTTAGTTCAGCTTAAATGATCAGTATTTGAGTATGATGATTGCATTTCTCTGTTTTTCTATTTGTTTTCTAACATTCGAGGATGAATGTTCCCAAGGGGGAGATATTGTTATACTCCGAAATCCTGAAGATCATACCCGAGAGTTGAAACGGAGAAAACTGAAAGTTTTGCACTAGGTCACAGAACGAGTTGTTCTATGACTCATGGGGGAAGTACTGAGTTGAGTTAAAATAAGTATTGAGGGGGGGGTCATCACAGGCATGACCATGAGTCGTGGTCAGGCCCCACAACTCATCAGGTCGGCTATGGCCAAGGGAATGAAGAAGGGGGAGAAGTGAAAGGTAGTGCACCTAACGGATAGACCCCACAAATCATGGTCAGAAACCACGACTCGTTGAGTGGATCATGGTCATCAGGAAGTTAAAGACTGGGGGTCGAGGCAGTGGGGATAATGAGTGGTGACCACGAGTCGTGGTCACCGCTAACGACTCGTAGAATGGCCCATTACAAGTTCCAGGTGAAATTTGGTTGTGTACCCAATGATTGAGGTAACGACTCGTGCAAGGTGGCAATGACTCGTTAGGTCCATCGTGGGGACTGGCAGGCAGTTATTTTCTACGACTTTAGTATGGGCTTTTCCATAATTCATATGATCCTATGGCCTAAACTACATAGTTTTAGGTTATGAATGATGACTTTTCATGGGGTTAAGTTCATTTTAGGTCATTCTCATTCATGCATGCAAATATAGAAAGTTAGGGAGGTGATCAAACTTGTTCTTCCTAAAAAAAATTTCAATTCTTCCTTGGGCAATCAGAAAAGTGTACAATCAATCTTAATCAGGTATGTAGTCTTATGAATGGGTGAATCCTTTCACACCCATGCTCAATCCCTATGTAAATCATGAAATTCCAATGTCAATTTTATGGGGTTTTAACTCAATGCATGAAATTTCTAATTCTGTATGTCAATTTTATGGGTTTTAACTCAATGCGTGAAATTTCTAATTCTCTACAGGGGTATGATTTAAATATGTATATACTATTGAATTATGATTCATGGGAATGTTTTATGTTATTTTCAATTAAAATCATGTTCTAAGTTTATTAAATAAAGATGCCCAATTATAGAAAGTTCATGGAAGATAAGATTTGTGATGAATGTATGGTTATGATGAGATATTATGAGGAAAAGCATGTTTTCAAGATATCCATGTTTATAATCATGTTTTCAATATGAATTGAGTATTTTTAAACATGTTACGGCATTGCGCAATGCCCACATATTCAAGTATGATTTATGATTTCCCCATATTTAACTTACCACATGATTTTGGAGTGAAGACTCCCAATTAGCTTTCAGATTGTGGTATGTTTTGAGCTAAAGCTTCTCATATGCATGATTTAAGATTTGAGATGTATTTGATTATTGAGCTTCGTTAATTGACGATGGTAAGCTTCGTTGAAAAATGATGGAGAACGCATGCATGTTTTTAGGTGTAGTATCTAGCACCGAGTAGGCTAAGTGTGGATCACCCTATGCCTCAAAACTATGTGCCAACATAGGTTTATTCTTGTATATATTACTTTGGGACCTCACTTGTGAGTTGTCCCCTTCCCTATTGGGCTACGAGCTTGATATTGATATCATAGTATCGTCCCTAGCCCTGGCAAGGCTTTAAACGGTTCTTCCCACTTGTGTGTGATAGTTGGGACCACGTAAGCTCTATCGTGGTATGTCGGTTAAAAGATGAGTCTCCCATTGTTCCTCATGATTTCATTTATGCATGTTCATCATTCATGAGATTTCATCTATATATGCTCTAAAGAATGTTTGACTCAATGTTTAGTTTTACTCATGACTATCATATTTCAGTTTTCAGTCAATCGATTCAGTTATGATGTTGGGTTATGCTATGATGAGATCATGATTTCAGAAAGAATACATGCAAGCCCTACTCTCATATTCTTATTGTTTATGTTTTACATTATGCATGTTTTTAAAATGATTTTACTTATTTAAGAGGTTTTACTTTCCTTGCATACTCGGTACATTTCACGTATTGACCGCATACTCTATGTTGTATCGTTTTATGATACAGGCCCCAGTACTCAGACACAGCCCCGTCAATAGCTAGTTCCAGAGTTAGCACCCAGCTTAGTGGTGAGTCCTCATCTTCCGAGGACCACTTGCTTTCAAATATTTATGTACTTTCAGTTTCAGTATTAGAGAGTTAGTTGGGGCCTTGTCCAATCAACTCATCAGACTTAGAGGTTTACATGGAAATAGAATGTATTCAGCTTCGGATTGTGTGTATTCTGATGTTATGTTTATTCAGACTTACGCTAAGATAATTATCTTGACTCTTCAGTTTTTGTAATTGAGTTAGATGCATGTTCATTCCATGGGTCGACTTGGAGTCTCTTGGGGATCCTTGTCCCATGTCCCGATCTGGGCCTCCATTCGGGTCGTGACACCGACATAGCTACAAGAGCCCAGCAGGCTCAGTTGCATACCCCCAGGGGCCAGGTAGGTTGGCTATAGTTACCTATTGACTCATATTGATATTAGGGGTATATAGATTTGCGTGTGATCGCCAAGGCTTATGGAGGCCCCGGGTGGGTTATTCTATGCTTTTTGTACCTTCCAGGCTTATGGGGACCGGGTAAGGTTCTTGTTTGCATTACTTACTATTAGTTATATAGAAGGTTGTAAGGCAATTTAGGTTGTATCTCTTATCCCTCCTATTGGATCATTTTTAGTTTATTATCAACATTATTCAGTCCTTTTTATTACTACCTTACATATTCGGTACTGGGGTGCTGCATTAGTTGCCTGCAGGTGCGGATAGATGCGGTTCAGGACCTCCCTAGTCATCAGCCAGAGTCAGCAGTCCAGTTAGATCCTTTTCTCCAAAGTTGATAGTTAGAAGGTTTGTTCTTTTGCTGTACAGTTTATGGGTAGGTCGGGGCCCTGTCCCGACCATTATTCCACTCCTAGAGGCTTGCCGGCTACAGATTCTCTCTTGTTGGCTTTGTTATTGGCCTTATAGGGCCTATTTAGGTTTTATTTTACATGATGGCCATGTGGGCCTAGTTTAGCTTTTAGTTAGCAGTTATGTCGGTTATAGCATAGTTACGGTTGCCTGTTTTCATTCTGTTATAACTAGACAGCATGGTGGTCTTGTCGGCCCGCATTTAGGATCCCCTTTATTGCTTCATGGTTGGTTAGATGTTTTCTTTTTACAGGTGGTTATGTGGCCCTGTCGGCCCAAGGCTGTGTTTACAGCCGAGATATATCTCTTTGTTTTCTTAAATTGAGTTGCAGGCATGCACCAGGAGTGCATAAGCCCAATCAGGTCAGTTCAGACCCCAGTGTGGCACCGGGTGCTAGTCATGCCTCCCAAAGTGGGGCGAGACAAACTTGGTATCAGAGCAGGTCATATCCTAGGAAGTCTGCAAGCCGTGTCTAGTAGAGTCTTGTCTATGGGTGTGTTGTGCACCACATTCCATAGGCAGGAGGCTACGGGGCATAATAGCATGGTTATCCTTCTTTCTTCTTCAGTCACGTTGTAGAGCTATATTGTATAGGGTAAATCCCTAGGCTTACATTATTCTGCATATTTTCATAGGAAATGTCGGACGCACAATAGACCACGACAGGTCGAGAGCTGGATGTTGTGGTAGGAGAAGGCACTAGTAGGGTGCCTCAATCAGAGTCAGCCAGATTTGAGGGTATTAGGGAGATTTCATCCCGGTCTCCCCAGTAGTCTCCTCCACGCTGGGAGCCCTCCAGGGCAACAGACATGTCGGCACCACCTCCAGCAGTTCCTATACCTATACCATTAGATCAGGATGTTAGGAGATCTATCCATATATTAGCTTAGATGATGGTCGCTCAGTGCCAGCCCATGGTACCAGTGCTTGCTGAATCTTTTGGAGGACCTAGAAGTTTGAGGGTCCGAGAGTTCCTTGCCTTGAGTCCCCCGCAGTTTTCAGGTACAGACAGTAGAGAGGACCTTCAGGACTTGTTTTACCAGTTATAGCGGATTTTCAGGGTGATGCATGCCACGCCCGCAGAGTCGGTTGAGCAAGAAGTATTTCTATTACGGTACATAGCAGTGTTTTGGTACAACAACTAGGAAAGGTCCAAAGGCAGAGACGCTCCTCCTCCAACTTGGTCTAGCTTTATAAAGGCCTTTATAGATCATTATTTTTTGCGAGAAATTCGACAGGCCCGGGTGGATCAATTTTTGCACTTGGAGCAGGGCTCCATGAGTGTTCGGGAATATGTAATAAGGTTTGACTCCTTGGCCAGATATGCGCTATCCTTTGTGGATACTATGTCAGCCAGGGTACATCGGTTCATCATGGGGCTGCTTCCAGAATATGTGGAAACTTGTGTTACAGCTACTTTACGAGAGTACATGGACATCACCTGCATTCAATCTTTCGCTTAGAATATTGAAGGGATCAGGCGGCGACAGCGGGAGATAGAAAGCACAAATCAAGAGCAGTGCCGGAGGACCAGGCCCAATGACACGCAGGCAGAATTTTAGGGCTGACTGAGGCCACGAATATCAGGCAGGCCACCCAGACCCCCACCTCCACAGTAGCAGGGTGGTAGAACAAATTGAGGTCTGTACCTTCAGCCTTTAGAATCGTTGAATTTCGTGTCTTAACCCCGTTATAGAATGATAGGGGCATTTCCCACTCCCTAGATGTTCCTTTAGTACAAGAGAAAGTGTGAGTATCAAAGTCATGTTGCCTTGAATAAATGGTAAAGGAGGGTTAGAATTGTTGGTCCCCAGAAGGATTAGAAAGTGGTGGAGACCCTTAGTGTTTACAAAGTTACTTAGACCCTCACGGTAGTAAATCATGAGGGTAGATAAGATTGCCAAAAACACTCAAGTACGTGTTGGAATCCATAAGCGATAAACTCCCAGCAATAGTAAAGCTCAGGTCAAAAATAGGTCAATTATGCCGTAGTGTGATAATGATAGTAGAACATACCTACAAGATAATGGTTATGGCCCTAGTTTGTTAAGTCGAAGGACAGAAAGATTGTATGAACGAAATAGGCCCGAGTGTGGGTCAAAAGGATTCAGGTCGGTAGACTTGGTCAGTAATACCTTTGACAGTATGAGACAGAGGGCACGGACTCTAGATCTCAGCCTAAGGAAGCAAAGAGAAACAATTATCTTATTCTGGAGGAAAATGGAATCACCTCTAGGTTGAAGTAGATTGACAGAGCATGGGACCACCGTTGAATATCAAGAAATAAGCATCTGGATGACAGTTAAGAGATAGTGAGGTTGTAACTTAGAATGCTGCAATATCACCATCAGTAATGGAGGTAAAGGAGTGGCGACACATAGATTCTAACCTAGTACAACCTAGAGACATGGCCCAGTAGGAAGTTATTGGCCTTTGAGATAATAAGGGGCAGAGTCATGAGACACAGAGGTCGACTTTGTATTCCAAAGGTGGAAGGACTTTGTTAGTAGACTATAGCCAAAGTGCACCATGTCCATTACCCCATCCACCCAGGGTGTAATGGAAGCATAGTAGGTCATCAAGAGAGACCTACTGGTGATGTGGAAAGAGGGAAGATATTGTTAAGTCGTAGCACAGAGCTCCAATGACCAGCTAGGGGAGGCTGGACAGTAGGAACTGAACAGGCCAATTCAGGAGATGGTCGTGCCTGCAAGGAAGTGGAAAGTAATCGACATGAATACAGTTATAGGGTTATCTCGTACCAAGTGTAAATTGACCTCATTTGAGCCAGTGTAGAAAGGTTAATAAGATCAACTCATGTCTTGCTAGAGGGAATTATATTTTAGCTAAAGGTTATGCCGAGTTTGATGTTTAAGAAGTAGTTTGGTTACATGGAGCCCAAGTATCTAATAAATTCTGACGGAGAGGCACAACATACAACTAGGTTCTGGGAAGCTTTTATAACAGATTGAGGCGCATGTTAATTTAAGTACGACTTCTCGTCACCAAAAAAATAGCCAAGTAGAGCACACGATTCAGATGCCCGGAGATCTGTTATGGGTGGAAATGTAGGCCCCCTATATGATGACCTGAAGCAGGTAAATTAGAGATAGTTGAACCAGGGCATATTATAACAAGCAGACGGAAAAAGTTAAACTTATCAAGAAATGGGTACCAACAGCCCAGGGTCATCGGAAATCTTACCCTAACGTATGGTGTAGGAAGTTAAGGATTGAAGAAGTGGCTAGGTATTCCTAAAAACTTCACCAACGAGGGGCGTTATGAGGTTAGGTAAGAAGGGCAAGCCTAGCCCTAGGTTTATTGGTCGTATCGGATCCTCTGGAGGATAGGCCAAGTGGCAAATGAGCTGGAATTGCCTCCAGATCTAGAATCTGTCCATCTAGTCTTTCACATGTCAATGTTGCAGAAGTGTATAGAGGACCCATCCCAAGTTGTGTCAATTGAGGATGTTCAAGTTACTGAGGAGTTAGTCTACGAAGAAGTTCCAGTTGCCGTACTAGATCATAAAATTCGTAGGTTAAGAACCAAAAATGTAGCCTATATTAAAGTACTATGGAGGAGCAAGAATAAAGAAGAGATGACCTGGGAAGATGGGGATGACATGAGTTCTAGATATCCTCACTTGTTCCAGGATTGATTTAGATTATGCAGTTAAAGGTGATGTTGTTATTCAATTGTTATTTTACCGCTTGTGTTATCAGTATTATTTAGTTGGCTAACTCTTTGTGGTGAAATACTTGTTTATACCATCCTGCGAGGTGCCTATGTTGGACTTTTCTGCGTTTCAGGTTTTTAGATAGTCCATAATACAGAGGAGACTGCCGAAATTTTTCTAGATCTTGGTTAAGAAAGTTAACTCCTTTAAGCTTGAGGATGACATTTAAGGATGAATATTCCTAAGGGGGGAGGATGTTACACCCCATAAAATGCCAACGATTAGTGGGCGTACACATGGATTTGTGACCATTAAGAAGAGCTTGACACGTGTGAAAAAATCCTCAAAAGCAGGATTGGGCGAGGCTAGGTCGCGAGGGGCCAACACAACGCGCCAGCCGGCAGTGCACTGGCCAGCGCGGCGTGCTAGTCTATCTACCCTTTGGGAGGCGCAGCGTGGGCATGCTGGCTCCTTGGCTGGTGCAAGGCCCCCCCTGCCACCCGCTTTAAGTTATATATAAGCTCCTCCTTTATTTTAAATCATTTCACAAAAGAGATCTACGGCTGGAAGTAAAGAGAACACGCAACTTTTGTTGATTTTTCGCCGATTACGCTACCAAATGCCATCTAATTGAAAATGAACTTTCTAGGACTACGGGAAGCATTACTACAGAGTTATTTCTCAAAAATTCGCTCAGCAAACCTGAACTCCGCTAAGTAAAAGTTATAAGAATTGCTCCAAATTGATTCTTACCCGGCTACATGCATTAGGTAAGCACCTCTCCCTTCTGAACTCTCGGGAAATTATAGATTTTCGGTCAAGTTATTCAAAGGTGTATTTTAGTTAATTCTATTACCGAAAGTTATCGATATTTGTCGAGTTTAGTATTGAAATTAGTTATATTCTCTCAGTATAAAGGTTACAGTTGGAAAGAACTGTTGAATGCAAGTTAAACCTCACCAGTTAAATCAGAAATCAACATTTGAAGTATGTTAAGGCTTATTCCTTTGGAAAGTTATTCTCATCGTATAGTGATACGACCTCTGTTTTAAACGTAGATAATGATCCTATATGTTGTAATTAGCTGCTGCTAGAATATAAGGATCATATATGTCGTGACTAGCTTCTATCAATAGATTACGGTTACATATGTTGTGGTTAGCTGCTAGAAAATGTATAAAGATTATATCGCAGTATCCCTTGTCTAGAAAGAACATGTTAAGTGTGACACATGTTAGAAGCGTCATAGAAACTCCTCTGTTCTTCAATTGATTGTGTTAGTAGAATTGGATGTTTTATTATCATGCCTAAACCTTAGAATCTCGTGGATAGTTATTGGGCCTGAGTTAGTAAGTTAAACAGCATAGGCGCAGCTAGGGGATATAACTACCAGTTTGGTGCATGTATTATTTGTAAAACTCGCTCGAAGGACTTTGGCATATTTTGACGCCTCCAGGGCCAGAATTTAGATAGAATGGTCTTACCCTAGAGTCAGTGGAACCAGAGTTTCCTAGTGAATTGAGGGTAAGCCTGCCATATAATTAGCTACTATCAGTGACTGTTAGTTTCAGTTGACTTAGTGCGTGTGGTACCGGTCACTCAGGAAGCTATCCCAGTATTTCAGGTCAGATAGACCCGTGGACACCCTAAGGAGGGAACCTTATTAGCAGTTAGAGGTGGGTCCAACACCCCAGCCTACTCCTATAAGATACTCAGGTATAGGTTGCCGTGAGTGGCTAAGTCCATATAAACTTATCTACAAGGTTAGGAATCGCCCAGAAATGTCATATAAGATCGAAGCAGACCAAATTAAGGTCTGAATGGCTAGAACCATGTTAGTACAGTGCTACCCTCAGACTAAGAATTTCAGTAAGCTGGCTATGGAGGATTAGGGGTCGACCGCTCAAAAGCATGTTTAGTCAGTAGCAATCCTAACGTCGTTCTGAGCAAAGGAACTAAGTAATTGGTCGTCTGTGACCCTACAGTTGCTTATGATTTATAGTTTTCTGAGTAGTACATTCAGAGTATTATTAGGCCACTCCATATCTCGCCCTATATGGTCTAGACCATTATAGATTATAATCACTATTAGGATCCTCTAATCAGATACAAGTACATGGTGTGTGCCTGCTAGCAGCTTACAGATCATTCTAGGGACGAGTAGTGGGCGCGTTAGGCCCAGAAGGCCAGATACGCCTTTTGAGTGGCTAGATTGAGACTTCGGTATAGCATATCAGTTAGGATTACCCTCACCTGGGATATCCTTCCATCCACAACTTCAGGGTTGCTAACTGTTTCATTGCCTACGGGCTATATGATGTTGCCTACGGGGCTATATGATGTTGCCTATGGGGCTATATGATGTTGCTCCAAGGAGCTATATGTCTTCCCAAGGGAAGATGTTGAGGCTCAAGGACCATATTACAGTCCATTCCATGGATGGACTATTATTTTATGTCGCATTGGCATCACTAACCCTCGTCGAGCCTAGTTCCAAAGGTGCAGTTACAGGAACCCACTGGGCTCAGACACAGTTACAAGAGTCCAGTGGGCTTAGATGTAGACCCAGAAGCCAGGTAGGTTGGCTAGAACACTAGTAGATGCATAGAACTTGGATAGGGGTATATAGATTGAATTATACTTGTTAGGGCTTATGGGGGCCCCGGTAGGTCATTTTTGTGTTTCTTGTACCTTCAAGGCTTATGGGGGCCTGGTTAGGTTCTTGTTTGTACTCTTGTCTGCTAGTTATCATTGTGAATATGTGATTGTGCAGTCTTAGCTCATATATGTGTAGTGTTTCACTAGATGTAGGGTTTGAATAAGCAAACTTCCAGGTTACTTTATACCCCTTCCTTCTACTTACTTTCAGTCTTTAACAGCTTTTATTCAGCTAATTTACTGCCTTAAATATTCGGTACATATTGTACTGACGCCCAACTATAGGGCGCTGCATTACTTGCCTGTAGGTTTAGACAGATAGGTTGTGAGATCTCCTAGCAGCTATTCAGAGTCAGCAGTTTGGCCAGCTCCTTTCGTTCGGAGTTGCCAGGTCGTAAAGGTTACCATATTATTATTAGTATAGTATTTGGGTAGGTCGGGGCCCTGTCCCGGCCACTATTTGTATTCTTAGAGGCTTGCAGACTACAGTTGTCAGTTAGTTGGTTATTGTTGGTCGTGCGGGGCCTATGTTTGTCTTATTTTACGTGTTGGCCATGGCGAGCCCAGTATAGCTACTTGTTTTTATTTCTGTTATAACTAGACAGCTTGGTGGTCTATTCGGCCGTATAGGATCCATTTATTACCTTGTTTTTGAGTAGTTGGTTTCTCTTACAGGTGGCCTTGTCGGCTTGAGGTTGTATTTACAACCGAGATATAGCATTCTATTTTCTTGAATTTGAGTCACTGGCAGGCACCAAAGATGCCTGAGCCTAGCTAGGTCAGTTCAGATCCCAGTATGGCACTAGGTGCCAGTCGTGCCTCCCAAGGTAGGGCGTGACAGGATAATAGACTCAGAATATTATGGGACTGTGATAAGAAAACAACAATATCATCCCTAGTTGTAGAGGTGAAAAAAAGACAATATGAGGACCTCAGCCTAGCGTAGCTCAGAGATAAGGTTCAGCGGGGTGAATTAACGACCTTCGAGTTGACAGAAGACAGGGTCTTGAGATTCAGAGGTTGCCTCTGCGTTCCAGATAGAGCAGGGATCTGCTAGCAGATCATGCCAGAGGTACATTATTCTCGTTACTCTCTTCATCCAAGTTCGACGAAGATGTACCATGACATAAAGGAGATATACTGGTGGCCTGGAATGAAAAAGGGTGTAGTTGAATTTGTAGCACAGTGTCCTAACTGCCAGCAGGTAAAGTCTGAACATCAAAAACCCGACGGATTAACGCAGTAGATAGCAGTGCCTATATGGAAATGAGAAGCAATTAATATGCACTTTGTGACAGGATTACCTCGCACCAGGCGTAAATTCGATTCTATTTGGGTTATTATCGATAGACTAATGAATTCAGCCCACTTCTTACTAGTCAGGACTACCTTCTCTGCCGAAAACTATGTTGAGTTGTATATTAAGGAGATAGTCTGAGAAAAGGGTGTTCTCGCATCTATTATTTCTAACTGGGGGTCACAATTCACAGCTAGGTTCTGGCAGTCATTTTAAAAAGGCTTGGGGACACAGGTTAATTTGAGTACAGCATTCCATCCTCAAACAGACGGTCAGGCAAAGTTTACCATTCAGAACCTCGAGGATATGTTACGGACGTGTGTGCTATACTTTGGAGAAAGTTGGGATGAGCATCTACCCCTAATCGAATTTACATACAATAATAGTTATCATTCTACAATTCATATGGCGCCTTATGAGGCCTTGTATGGGCGGAAATATAGGTCCCCCATCGGATGGTTCAAAGTAAGGGAGTCAGGGTTAATCGAACCTGATATGATCCACCAGTTAGAAGAGAAAGTAAAACTCATCAGAGAGCGCTCGCTGACAGCCCAGAGTTGTCATAAGTCCTATTTCGATGTGCTGCTAGAGACTTGGAATTTGAGGTTGATGATTGGGTATTCCTCAAAGTTTCACCAATGAAGGGCGTGATGAGATTTGGTAAGAAGGGCATGCTTAGCCCTAGGTTCATTGGCCCATATCGGATCCTCCAAAGGATAGGTTGAGCAGCATATGAGCTAGAACTTCCTCCAGAGTTGGAATCTGTTCATCCAGTCTTCCATGTGTCCATGTTACGAAAGTGCATATGGGACCCATCCCGGGTTGTTCCAGTTGAGGACGTTCAAGTTACTGATGAGTTATCCTATGAAGAGGTTCCAGTTACTATACAAGATCGGCAAGTTCATAGGTTAAGGACTAAAGATGTGGCCTCCGTTATAAGTTCTGTGGAGGAACAGAAATAAAGAAGAGATGACTTGGGAAGCTAAGGATGACATGAGGTCAAGATATCCTCACTTGTTCCACGATTGACCCAGATTATGCAGTTGAGGTGAGATTTTTGTTTAGCTGTTATTTTACTGCTTATAGTATTGGCACTATTCCATTGGTTATCTCTATATGGTGGAGTAGTTGTTTATAGCTTCCTGTGAGACGCTTATGCTAGATTTTTCTACGTTTCAGATTTTCAAATAGTAATATAGAGGAGACTCTGCCAAAATTTTTCTAAGTATTAGTTAAAAGAGTTAACTCCTTTAATCCTGAAGATGACATTCGAGGATGAATGTTCCAAAGGGGGAGGATGTTACACCCCCTCATAGAGAAGAGAGAGGGTAAGATCGCGGCCGACTAGTTGGCATCTAAAGCTTTGAAGTGAGATGTTAGCAGTTAGTGTGCATGCGTGTGGGCTTGTGATGAGTAGAGAGAGATCTTGACGCATGCGGGAAGAGCCTCGGAAGTAGGGTCGGGCGAGTCCAGGCTGCAAGAGGCCAGCGCGACGCGCCATCCTGTTTGTGCGCTGGGCAGCACAGCACACCAGCATGCCAGTTCCCTGGGCGGTGCGGAGCGGCAGACACCTTGGCGTGTTAGATGGCGCGAGGCGCTCCTAAGCCACCGCTCTATGCCTATATAAGCCTTTCTTGTTTGATTTTATTCATTCATCAAATAAGATCTTGGCCAAAATAGAGAAGGCACGCAACTCTCAATAGATTTTCATCAAATTATTCTATCAAACGCTGTCCAAATGCAGATTAACTTCGGGTAAAAAGTTGTAGGCCTAAGGGAAGCATTTCTACGGAGTTATTTCTTGAAAATTCGCTTGGCATACCAGAAACCTGCCGAGTAAAGGTTGTCAGAATTACTCCAAATTTAATCCTAAAGGGCCACAGGCATTAGGTAAGCATTTCTCCTTTCTGAACTCTTGAGAAATTATGGTTTTTCGGTTGACTTAAATAGAGTTGAATTATAGTTGATATTGTTATCGAAAGATATCATTATTTGCTGAATTTAGTATTGAAATTAGCCCTATTCTCTCAGCATAAGGGATGCAATTGAGTGCGATCGTCGGTTACAAGTTAAAACTTGCCAGATAAATGAAAGTTGGCGTTTGAGATATGTTAAGGCGAATTCCTTCGGCAAAAGTTATTTTTTTTGTATTGTAATACAACTTAAATCCTTGTAATAAATCCAGAAGCATGTATATTGTGATTAGCTGCTACCGTTAGTTCGAGATTAGCGTTTTCTATTTAGGTTGGGATTGACCCTACCCTATATAGCCTTCCGTTGACCAACCTCAAGGTTACTAGTTGTATCGTCGCCTTCGGGGCTATATGGATCGCTCCAAGAGGCTATATGTTGTCCCAAGGGACTATATTCAGGCCAAGGGCTATATTACAGTCCATCCATGAATGGACTTCTATTTTTATGGCGTATTGGCATCACTAACCCTCGTCGAGCCTTGTGTGCCCAGGGTGCAGTTACAGGAGCCCTCCGGGCTCAGACATAGCTGCAGGAGCCCAGCGGGCTCAGCTGCAAACCCAGAGGCCAAGTAGGTTTACTATAGTTACCTATTGACTCATATTGACTATGTTAGGGGTATATAGATTGGAGAGTGCTTGCCAGGGCTTATGGGGGCTTCGGGCAGGTTATTCTGTGTTGGTTGCACCTTCTAGGCTTATGGGGGCAGGTAAGGTTCTTGTTTACATTACTTACTATTATTTATACAACAGGTTGTAAATAAATTCAGGTTGTATCTTTTATCCCTCCTATTGGATCATTTTCAGTTTATTATCAGCATTATTCAGTCGTTTTCATTATTGCCTTATATATTCGGTACATATTGTAGTGACGCCCATCTTTGGGGTGTTGCATTAGTTTCCTGCAGTTGCGGATAGACGCGGTTCAGGACCTCCCTAGTCATCTTCCAAAGTCAGCAGTCTAGTCAGCTCCTTTTCTCTGGAGTTGATAGTTAGAAGGTTTGTTCTTGTGCTGTACAGTTTATGGGTAGGTCGGGGCCCTGTCCCAAACATTATTCCACTCCTAGAGGCTTGCAGGCTATAGATTCTCTCTTGTTGGCTTTGTTGTTGGTCGTGTGTGGCCTATGTAAGTTTTATTTTACGTGATCGCCATGTAGGGCCTAGTTTAGCATTTAGTTAGACGCCTTGTCGGCTATAGCAAGTTATGGTTGCCTATTTTTATTCTGTTATAACTAGATAGCATGGTGGTCCTGTCGGCCCGTATAGGATCCCCTTTATTGCTTCATGGTTGGTTAGCTATTTTATTTTATAGGTAGCTATATTGCCTTGTCGGCCCGAGGTTGTGTTTACAGCCGAGATATACCTCATTGTTTTCTTAAATTGAGTTGCAGGCATGCACTAGGAGTGCATAAACATGGTCAGGTCAGTTCAGACCCTATTGTGGTACCAGATGTCAGTCATGCCTCCCAAGGTGGGGCATGACACAAACCCTCTTAAAACACCATTTAAGAAGCCCAAAATGACATCATTAAGGAGTTAGAAGCTTAAGAATTTACAAAAATACCCCTGGGAACACATAATTAAAAACTAACTATCAATTGCAACGACCCATCCAATGAGTCGTTGTTGTACTTGACGACTCGTTGGATCCATCCTTTGCTTTTGGAGTACTTCTAATACTCTTCTGATTCCCTGACCGATGGTTAGACAGGATGAGTCATTATATGAAACAACGACTCGTCACTCCTCTTATCGTAACTACTGCTATACCTGCACTAATTTTAAATCCTTCCAACAGATCAATACCACGGGTCATTACATGCTCCAACAAGTCATGATATCCTTCCGTTGTCTCTGAACCAACTTCGACCCCTTTCTGATCTCCACTTAATGACCCCTTTAGGATGACCCATTGCATGGACTAGAGAGTCGTTGCTAGACTCGTTGTTTCTGGGAGATCTTGACTAAACGCTTATAAAGAGGCACACAACGGGCCATTATTTTCAACGACGACTCATTCCTTGAGTCGTTCTATGACTCTAATTCCATTTTCCTATTTTCTTTATTTTAGTCCTCGAGTCTGATCTTACGAAATTTTGGGGTATTACAAATATATTGGTCCTTATAGGATTCTAAGGCGAGTTGGCAAAGTGGCTTATGAGTTGGAGCTACCAGCGGAGTTAGCTTCAGTACATCCAGTTTTCCATGTGTATTTGCTAAAATGGTGCATTGGAGATCCAACTCTAGTTATTCCGGTAGAGAGCATTGTTGTGAAGGGTATCCTTACCTTTGAGGAGGTTCCAGTTGATATCTTTGATCGGCAGGTTCGCAAGTTAAGGAATAAAGAGGTAGCTTCAGTGAAGGTTTTTGTGGAGGAATCAGTTAGTTAAGGGAGCTACGTAGGAAGTGGAAGCAGATATAATAGTTAAATACCCGCATCTTTTTCTTCCAACTCAGAACCAGCATGAGGTACTAATTTCCTCCTTAGTACTCTATTATGTTTCATGTCTAGTTCATGTCTCTAAGTTTCTTTAATTTCTTAGCATGCATGTATATTTCATGAATTTAGTTCAGTAATGTATCTTTGTTTGGAGTCAGTCACTCCGTCAGTTTTCAGCCTTTAGTATTCAGTTCTTGGGATTGCAGCTCTTTCCCTATCTTTTTTGCTTAGTTAGACTTCATTCAAGAACGAATGTTCCAAGAGAGAGATAATGTAACACCCTGAAAGTTCGTAATCTCATATTCGAGACTTTCAACAGAAACCAACAAGAAAATGGCACCAGGCTATTGGACGAACCTCAGGACGGGTCATCCTATGTACCAATGGTTTATTGGTTTCCCCCTAGTATAGAACTTTTGGAAAAAGTCAACATCCGTCCAGAACCGACGAGTGAATTGTATGACCCATTGTTAGATTGTATAGGCCATTGTTTATAGTCATTGGAGCAAGTTTAGAGAGTGATTCAGATGCAGAGCATGAAGCAATGGGAGGATACAATTGATTGTTGTATGTACCAATGACCCATGGTTATGGTCATTGGTTCTACCAATTCCAAATTAAGTTCAGTAGTTCGAGGGTATTTTAGTAAAATCATATGCTTTGAACTCTTAAGTGGCGTTGTTTTAGGCTTCTTGAAGGGCTTATTAAAGGGTTAATCTAAGCCTAAGTCCTCACTCTTTTCAAACACCATAGGTTGGGTTTCTCTTCTCAAGACAAAGCTAGGGTTCTCCACCATCTTCTTCCCAATTTCTCTTGGGTCTTCAAGACAAGTTAAGGAATCATCAAGCCCAGGTATGTAGGGTCATGAATGGGGGATTTGCTTCCACCCTCATATCCAATTTCATCAAAATCTTATGAATTCAAGTCTCAAATCATGTTTTATGAATTTCTAGTGTTAGACTAATCTTTGAGGAAATCTCTCATAATCTTCTATGAATTCAATTATCTTATGATGCAATCGATGTTTTATGATTATGAATGAATTTTTTCTACAAGTATATCTCATGAACCTATTATTTCAAGTTATGAAGATTTTACTCAATTATCTACGATTTCATGAATATCAAGCTTATGTACCATGGTCGAATTAGCAGTATTTTTTTCATGACTAATTTACATATGACAAGTATAACTATGATTTTCAACTAGCCCATGCAAAACCAAGTATGTTTCATGATTATGTCCATTAGTAATATGCATGTTTTGGGATTAGTACCTAGCACTGAATAGGCCGGGGTTCAGCGCACCCAGGTCTTAAAACTATGTGCCATCGTAGGTATATATTCATATTTGGGGCCTCGTCTGAGAGTGTTTTCCCCCAGCCTGACAAGGCTTACGAGTGATATCACACCTTTATCATTCTTTTCCCTGACAAGGCTTAGGACGGCTCTTCAAACTTGAGCGAGATAGTTAGGTATCATGTACTAGTATATGATGGTGTCAGTTATGATGAGTTTCCCACTATTCCTCATGTTTTAAGATATTCATGTTCAAGATTTATGATATTATATTTTATAGTAGCAGTTGATCCATTGATCGGTCGATTGATCAGTTTATGAGTTTTTACTTATGATTTCAAACATATTAAACCGTATGATTTACTTTCAAAACCTTGGGTCATCATGTTTCATCTTATGAAAAATATATCATGTTTATGACTATCTCGCAATTATGATTTTAGCATATTGCCTTTACTCTCATGTTTTACTTACCTTTACATACTCAGTACATTCAAAGTACTGACCATATACTTCTATGATATATCATCTCATGATATAGGTTCAGGTGATCAGTCTCAGTCTCGATGTTAGCTTCGCTCCCCCTTCAATCTAGTTCAGCCCCTGCTTGGGTAAGTCCTCATGATCCTAGGACGTCAGTTTTGACTTATGTTTTTTTTAATATCTTTCAATCCTTAGATTTTGGTAGAGCTAGTTGAGGGTGTTGTCCCATCAGCTCATCTATGATTAGAGGCTTTTCAGACAATAGGTATAGATGTTCAGTGATTTGGCTTGTAACCCGTTTATGCTTTATGAGATTCTAGACTTCAGCTCATGTTATGTTATATGTTTTATGTCCATTTAGTTTGTGCTCTTAATCATGCTATATATATGCCATGGGCTAGCTTGGAGCAATTTGTGATTTTAGATTCCATATCCGGTCCAGGGTTTATGCGCGGGTCGTGACAACTTCATGCTTTTGAAATAACAAATTAAATAAATTACATGCATGTGTGGAATAAGTTTGCATGATTTTCTCCATAATTTTGATTTAAAATGGTGAAATTGCCTAAATGGATAAGACTTGTACTTTGAACTGTTTATGAATTCTATGCAAATCCTTATGCTAATTATGTGACACTGAATTGCTTAAATGTTTCTCATGATTGTTGATTATGAAATTCATTGCATGCTTTCAAATTATAACAATATAACAATGTTTCAAATTCATTGCATGATTGTTGATTGTTGAGTTTTATTCATGAAATAAAATGAGTCTTTGATGTTATTTAATATAAAGAGAGTGAATTCGACAATATAACAATATGACTTTAAAATAAATTACTTTTGTGTGATGAGTTGCCTAGTTGGTCAGGAAGATACATACACAAATAAAAATTTGACTAAATGCAAAGAATCATTTTTCTCAAAATGAAAAATTATTTTGCCTAGTTGGTCGGGGCGGAACGTCAACCATCTTGGATCCTTGATACATATCAATAACCTAGCTAGTTGGAGAGAAAATGTCAACCATCATAAACAGTATCCCAATGTATACATCACATGTTCTTCTAAGACATTCTAGTTGTCAAGGAGAAAATGTTCATCATCATGGATAGTATCCTAATACATACTTCACTTATTATTATGACACTTGTGAATTATAATGGGTATTTGTTATTGCAATTACTTCAGAATTAGACCTAAGAGGGGGAGTGAATTGGGTCTAACATTTATTTTGCCAAATTAAAATTTTTCTTGAATTATCTTTTGTGACGGAAATAGACTTGAACTTTGTTCCTTTGAGTAGTATCTTAATTCAAGCAAAAAATAGTAAACTGCGGAAAGTAAAGAAAGAGACGAGAATTTTTACGTGGAAAACCACCCAGGCTCGAATGGGTGTAAAAATCACAACCTACTCCCTAGTAGGATTTCATCTTAACTTTACTAGACACCGAGCCAAATTCATATTGCAACCCCCCGCAATCTAAGGACCTACCCCTCAGCCCTTACAAAGTTCCTAACCTGTATAAACTATATTTAGTTTGACAAGAAGAACTTTAACACAATTACAAACGAATGAAAACAAAATTGAAACAAAATAAGTTCACTGATTCACTACAAATTGACACCTAGACCTAGACTGCAACGGAACAGAACTAGCGGACAGTCTCTAGCACCGGTCAACTCTCTTCAACTTGAATGCTAATTGAAAGCCCAAGAATGATGGATTTTGCTGAAGATGTTTCGTATGTGAATGCCCCAAATGGACGTGTGGCCTCTTTATTTATAGTGCCCGAATGTCCAATTTGTCTTCAACTAGGAGAAGGAAACTTTCGACTCCTTTTTTTTTTAGAGAGATCTTGTTGAAACCTTCTAGGATTCCACAAAATATTCCCTTTCCTTTTAATCCCACACTTTAATTCTTTCTTTAGAAAAAGAATTTTTTTTCCTTGCAGAGTCCTTGTTGACTTTTAGCTCTTTGTTCCTTTTCCTGCAGTTAATCAAGGCACTAGAAATTTACAACCAATTAGTAGTCAATAGTAAATAACACAAATTATTCGACCAACTACCAATTTCAATCAAGCTGTTGCCTCGACCCACTTATATACATAGTCAACGGCTACCAAGATNCCAAGTATTAGTTGGCCAGCTCTAAGAATTATGTACTTTTACAATGTTTCAAGCATATTTAATTTATCATCAAATATTATTAAAACTTATCCCAAAAAATTTTCCCTTTTTAATGATGAAAAATATCAAATATGCTTGAATACATGTACGATCTTTTCAGTTAATCAATAATTAAGCAAAAACCAACATTCAACCATACCCTTCCCCCTTTTGGCATTAGTGAAAAGGAACAGGGTAGAAACAAATAACACAAGCCAAAGAAGCATAAAATGAGCAAAAACACAACCTAACCATTGAAAAAGATTATCCCAGGTTAAGGCAGCAGGACAAAAGTAGAACACCAGTACAACAAAACAACTATGCACAGTACCAAACATAGCACAAAAACTAACACACACCAGCCATGATAGAACCAAACAAATGATTAAGGAACACTAGGTGGGGTCAGGGCATCAACAGAGGCAGGCGACATGGTGAGAGGGGACAGACTCCGAATGAGGGACATAAGATCATTATGACGAGCCAAAAAAGTTTACTCATTCTTCACCAGTTATGCTTTAAGCTGCTCAATTTCCAAGCGCAATCTGGCATTCTCTAAACGCAATTTCTCAACTTCACCAACTTCCTAAGATTGAGAAGTACCAGCACCATTAGCAGACTCACCCTTACGATCATCAGGATAAGAACCTCGAGTTTCAAAATAATCCAGAGCATCATAAAGAGAATAGTATTCCAGCGAAGTAAAATGCACACCCAACTTTCCAAACAACTTGGTCAACAATAAACCATAAGGCTGAGCATGGTTTTGCTGAACATCTGTGACAACTTTGACGAGATAGGCAATAATCAATTCAGGAAAGTTTATGGGCATTTCTCGATCAAGCAACTCCATTAACGTCAAATCAAGATGCGATGCAGCATCCCTCCGTTCCTGGCGTGGGATCAAGTTCTTGGTAACAAAGGCAAACAAGTAATGATGATAGTCAGACATGGATATTTTGAAGACCTTGGAAATAGAAGTGCGAGATGGATCGCTTGAAATTGGTTCAACGGTGGAGGAAGCTCAGGCCATTTATTTTTCTGACAAGTAGAAAAACCCTTATTAGAAATACCCAACTTAGAAGCCAAAGTATGAGAATTGAATACAACAAGAATAGAACCCACTCTACTGGTAATACACCCCCTAGAAATGGAGAAGTGTTTGAAAAAATCAATCACTTCAGGCATAGCAACAACAACATTCTCATCAGTAAACAATGAAGTCCAACCCTAGGCTTTGATTTTGGACCACAAGGTAGTCAAGAAAGAATCAGTAGTAGAGGAAAACACCATTTTCCCTTTCGGCAACTTTCTTTCTGAGAAGGGTTTGACTCTAGACCGTGTCTTGGGAACAGGGGAGGACAGAGGGACGGTTGAGGGATCGTCAATGTCAGGCCGACGAGCTCATGTGCGAGAAGCATGGCCAGAGACACAAGGGACCTTGGACGTAGAGATATGGCCCTTAGCCCAGCGCACCCATTTCTGAGCGCCTTTCTAGAGATCTGCCAAAGGAACTAAATCATCGGCACTGTTAGATTCTGGCGAAGAACCAGCTATCATGGTCACATTCTCAGGATTAGAACCGATAGGACTCCGGGAGGACCGATTCAAAGAAGAGGATACAGGAATCGAATCTAGAAGAATATAACGTCCCTGAATATTAGCAATTAGAGAGGATAAACCGACCTCTTTTTGTAGAGAACTAGGACCAGTCGCCGATTCATCCTCAGGGGAGAGAGAGGAGTGAGCAGTTTTCATGGAGGAGTCAGAGGAACCAGCAGGTGACGACGCCATGAACGACCCTATTTCTCCCTTATTCAGAGGAGTCAGGCTAGCTAGAGGTGGTACATCATAAATATAGGGTGGAGATGGAGATGTATCAAGAGGAGTAGTCATGGGTGGTATGGGTGTTGTACTTGGTGATACATGTGAGGGAGAGGTAGGCCTTTATGGCAAGGATGACGGGTGGTTGGGATATGGGGATATGGGAAAATAAATTGACGACCGGGTGTGGGTTTCAATGGGTTTTTGTGGAAGCCGAAAAGGAATAGGAAGGGAAAAGTCTTGATACTTTCAAGGTAGTGGTGACGTCAGCAATGAAGTGGGAGATGATGTGATGTTTGGGAAGGAAACAGAGAGGAAAAGGAGAAAATAAAGACTGTGTGCTAGTAAGTGCAAGTACTGAGAGGGACTTACCTAACACTGTTCCATGGAAAATCACCTATGTTCCTAGAAATCCTAAAGCCAAATCATGGTAAAAAACAATGACTAAGCGGAAATCATTTATACAAGTTTGACTATGAGAAAGTAAACAAACACACCATGAAGAAAAAAACCCCTCAAGACGGTCTTCATCCACCCATCATCGAGAAAAAACCCCTTTTTTTAATGCCAAAGGAGGGAAGATTATGAACAATACATTGAGTTAACCTTGATTAACCCAAGCTCCATCCTAATTCTCTCAAACTATTCTCTACCAAGAGCTTTAGTGAAAATATCAGCAATTTGATTTTCAATTTTATAAAACTGCATAGATATAAGACCTTTTTCAACATTATCCCTTAGGAAGTGATGTCTAATATCTATGTGTTTTGTCCTCTTATGCTGACAGGGATTTTTTTCAATATTTATAGCACTTGTGTTATCACAGAAGATAGGCACAGTGCCCATATCTAACCCATAATGCCTCAATTGTTGTTTTATCCACAGTAGTTGAGCACAACAAGAGGTAGCAACAACATATTCAGCTTCATCTATGGATAGGGCTATGGAATTTTGTTTCTTTGTAACCCAAGAAATTAAACATGAACCAAGGAAGTGAGTCATACCTGATGTGTTTTTCCTTTCTGTAAGGAAACCTGCATAGTCAACATCTTCATAACCTACTAAATCAAGATTACCTCCTTTAGGATACCATAAACATAGATTATATGTTCCCTTCAAGTATCTTAGGATATGCTTAACTGCAGTCAGGTGAGATTCTCTAGGAGACGATTGAAACCTTGCACATAATCCAACACTAGACACAATATCTNCCGCTTATTTTAAAGTGAAGGGAGTATAAAATTACTTGGATGATTGGAGAGTCGACTTGTTGCTGGCATAAAAATGCGTGGTTTGTGTTTAAGATATCAAATTGTGGTGGTTTTTTGGTAAGTTAAGGATAATGGTTTGTTCGCTTTCTTGAAAAACCTTTTCCAACTTTTGAACTGGCAATATATACCCACTTAATCCTTTGTGTTAAATGTCTACATAAGATTAAAAATATGTATGTACTGAAATTGACTTATAGTCCTAGGCAAATGTTATATGACTTATGCATTACAACTAAAAATTGGTGAATTAAAAAGTAATATTAATTACTTATGTACTAATAATGAATTTTGATTTTTGATGAAATTTGTCAAATAATATCTATATACTATCTATGGAACTCTAACTTCTTCTACCTAAAAAGGATTTCTCTCTAATATGATTTCATATAAAGCAGTGCGAAACTAGAAATTTTGCTAAACATATTTAAAACTTTAGTATATATTTTTAAAAAATTATTTTTGATTTATATGCAT
>JACEIK010000333.1:146413-160209 GCA_018107945.1 Datura stramonium
AAGGTACATGTCCTAGTCTACTATGCCACAAGTAATCAACACTGTTTCCACAGAATATAGAATTCAAAGAACCAACATTTTCCATTGAATGAGAATTCATCACAGATGAGTTGCTAGGCAGTACAGAAGGTACATTTTCTATTGAATGAGAAGTCATTAAAGATGATTTACTAGGCAATACAGAAGGTCCATTATTCAACATTTCACAAGGCAAACTAGGTTTACTCATAGAACTTGGATTACATCCTTTCAAAACAGGAGAAAATAGACTAGGAACTGAATTGCAGGTATTGAAAGAAGCAGTATTGAAAGAAGAAGAATGTCCAGTGTGGCATTTTGAACAGAGAAAGTATAGTCCATCTCTAGCTTTACCAATCTCCAGTGGCCTCTTCATTGAAGAGCTCTGCATTAGACATAAAGCATCATTGAAACTAACAATACCTTTAAGATGTGAAGCCAGACTATGGACAGAAACTAGATTGAATTTGAAACTAGGAACAAATNATACCACACATCTAGATAGGAATACATTAATCCTTTGTCAAACAATCTTGAATAAGTTTACTCTATATTCTTATCAACTGTACAGAATGCTCACTATGCTCGCTATATGTTCTTTGCATGTATGATTTACTTTATGCATTTACCCTTTCTTGTTTCTTATTTTAAGTGCTGGAATCTGCTGTTCGTCTTTGTTGATTAGTTCCTTTGCACCTACTGGAAGTTCTTGAAAATTTTGGATTTGTAGTGTACCTGCAAAAATCCAAACTTTTTACAAATTTAATATTTAATTAAAAATTTGTTACCCACAACTATATTTATTTTTATTTTATAAAACTAAAATAAAAAAGATTAAGAAAAAGGCACAAAAATATAGTAACAAAAAGTTAAACTAACTTAAAAAAAGAACAAGAAAATTAAAGAAAAAAGGACAACAGACTCGGGGATCCTTGGGAGTAGATGTGAGGACAAGGGGCTCTACAAAAGATGATTGAGACTTTTGGTCCTACGTCCTCCACACAGGCGTTGAATGCTTTTTCTTATAATTAAAAAAAAAGTAATCTTGATGGCTGCAGCTGACGTCAGCTCGAAAAGGGAATGAAGCATTTGGATAATTGTATTAAAGGACGTCAAAATAAAATATATTCTCGTATAAATATTTTATTTTTATGAATATTTATATTCTTTTTCCAATATAAAACACATATATCAAAATAATAAGAAAATATACAAAAGTATCTGTAGAGCTATATTTCTTACATTATTGATTTAGCTAAATAGAATCAACATTTATCATTTTTAGAGGCTTAAATCTCTTTCTTTAATTTTTATTTTATTACCGAAACACAATATCCTTTAATAATATTTATGTATTTTTTATATCCATTAAATTAAAATATGGATAGATGCAAAAAGTGCACACAGTAGAATTTTATTTCTGATAGGCGAAACTGGGGAAAGGAAAACGGTGTAGAACTGTGGAATCTAAAGCCCTAAAAACAAAAAACGAGATAGAAGTTAGAACTAATGGAAATACTTTATTCATCTCATAGTGTTGATAAAACGAAAACCCTACTGGGTTTTGGTTGATCGATTCTCTTCAATCGCCGGTGTCTTCTTCGCTGTGTTGCAATGGGAGCAAGTCGAAAGCTACAGGGTGAAATAGATCGAGTTCTCAAGAAAGTTCAAGAAGGTGTTGATGTCTTCGATAGCATATGGAACAAGGTTCTTTTTTTCCGTTTCTACTACTTCAGTAGCCAACATTTGAAGAAACGTTCATTTATTGAGTATTCTTTCCCTGTTTCTTCAGGTTTATGACACGGATAATGCGAACCAAAAGGAAAAATTTGAAGCGGATTTGAAAAAGGAGATTAAAAAGCTTCAGAGGTATAGAGACCAAATCAAAACATGGATTCAATCAAGCGAAATCAAAGATAAAAAGGTAAAAATTAACTTGCTTTAAATTATGCTGCTTTGTTTTTATTTTTAAAATTAAATACTTGTAAGCAGACAATTCAATTCTTTCTTGTTAACCAGATGCATTTCCTTGTCGTTCACTATACTAGCAATGCTCCTTATTCATTTCTTATTGCATGACACTGGGTTATAAGACTTACTATTATATTAATAGAATCACGAGTCAGTGATTCATGTTCTCTCAATTTTCACATAGCATGACATTCATAACGTTGGCATTTCCGTACCAACAAAGTATTTCAGCTGGAAATGTTTGAATCACTGTCACGCATTAAAGACCAAATATCTGCATGTATGGTGTCAAGCATTTAGCCCTTCATTGATAAGAGTACTTAGTAACAACACATCCAAGGGTGTGACCATTGGTCAACGAAGTAAGTTGTGAACCATGAGGTCTTCAAGTTCAAATCCCKAAATGGAGGCAAAAATATTAGGGTTCTTTTTACTTGTCCAAGTTTGGTGGACAAAATTGCGACTTACCTGTGTTGGTGGGAGGTAGCGGGTACCTCATAGAATTAGTTGAGGTGTGCACAAGCTGGCCCACACTCCATGGTTATAGGAAAATGATTACTTATCACAACCAATTGAGATCTGCAAGTGTCTTGTCTAAAAGAACGCTGAATATCACAAATTCCTCAACTTAAGTTGATTGACATCAAAATAATAGAATGATTCGAACTTAATTATTGCTCTAAGGAAAAAGAAATACATGAACTGTAAACGAAAGAAAAAATATATCCAAGATAAGATTAAAAAAGTCTAGGAGAACGAAGTTAAAGCTATTTGTTTTGCAAGTATAAGCTACTTTAGCAACCTTTGACTATTGTGATCATTCACTTTTGTTGTTCTTGATCTTAACTAAAAGAATTAGGTCGGACTGTATGTGAGAAGATACTGTCCACGGGATGGCGTGTATGAAAAGTTTGGATCATGGCCTACTTCTTTATATCGCGTCAACTATTCTAGAAATAGTGACAATTACGGTCCTATTTGTCAGTCTGAAGTTTGAGCGATCCTCTTTCTTTTTCTTTTCCTTTCCTTTTTTAGTTTTTTTTTACTATGGTAACATTGTATTTAATCCAAAAACATCATCATTTGAAAGTGCTAATGGGTACTTTACAAGCAAATTTCCAAAAACAGTATACAAGGACTATTATTGTTTGCTTACAGTTTAGACATTGCCTAGAAATTCTACCATATCTCCTACTGCCTCCACTATATCCTATTTACACCAAAAATAGAAAAGACCAAGACAATTCATTTTCATTGTCTATATGGAACTAGCTTTATCTTCGAACTGTCTTGTATTTAGGTGATCTTTAGACTTGTTTTTACTTGAAAATTTCGAGGACTGCATCAATGGATCAACCTTTAGTTTCTACCTTGGCATGGGAACTTCTGGCCCACTACACTTTTCTACCATATGGAAACGCTTCCCATTTAATTGAGGCCCTTGTTAGACTTTAGGTGTTTACTTGTGTTCTATTGTCATACTTGAGCGAGACTTGAGTTCCTTGTGTTGGTGATAGAGATGGTTTTAGAGAGAGTACGTCCCATGTGGTTGTTGATTGTTTTACAGATGTTTGTTTAATCAAATTTCATATTATGTTAAGATATTGCATGGGCAAAATAAATCTACCTATTATGCTGCCTCTTTAGAAGGAGAGGGGGAAGTGGCGTTGTCTGGGTGGGAAGGAAGTGTCATAGTTTTCTGGGTGGGAAAGAAGTGGAAAGAGGTTTGTTGTAGGGAAGATTTTTGGAGAAAGGGGAAGAACAAGAAGAGAAAATGCTATCATAGAAGGGAACTAGATTAGAATTGGAAGAAAGCAAGAAACTGAAAACATTCCATCCTTGTTGCAAACAAAAGCATGGTATTTAAGTGGAGAAAGGTAGAGGGGTAGACCCATTATCCCTCGAGTTCCCAACTGTGCGGCACAAGCCCTCGTTGATTTCTCATTTTTTTAAAAGTGAAAATGTTTTGTATAGGTAAGTGAAATGGAACTGTTACTAATTTTCTAGGACATGTTGGGATAGTTAGTTTGTGAATGACTCTTAGAGAAGTTTTAGTTGGGTGTTTATTTTTCAAGTTTTACTTCCTCCTCCATATTAATGCTATATTTGATTGAGCATGGTTCTTAAGATCTGATTTAAAGTTATATTGTATATGATGAAGATGGATTCATATTGTGAACAAAGTTTTATTTGATGATATGAACTTCTACCACCCCCCCGGTTTTGTAGGTTAGTAATGGCTTATTGGCATTAGTTTGAAAAAGTAATGGCCTTCTGCCAGACAATAGAAAGTGGTTGAGTTTTCTTAGTTCTGACTTTTGAGTTGGTGGCTGCGCTTTTCTCATCAATGCATTCATTTGCCTTCTGGGTGACCATGGATACTACTTTTTGCTTTTTCATCAACGATATTATTTGTTTTTTCATCAACAAAACCATGGAATTTTATTTTACCTCTACTGGCTTTGCTTAGGTAAGTGCTTCATATGAGCAAGCGTTGATGGATGCTCGTAAGCTGATTGAGCGTGAAATGGAACGATTCAAAATCTGTGAGAAAGAAACTAAGACCAAAGCATTTTCAAAAGAAGGCTTGGGCCAACAGCCTAAGACGGTAAGCATTGCTCTACAACTTTGAGGTCACCAGTTGCTAGGTCTGGATATTTTATTTTGGTTCGTGTTTCCATGCTAGAAGTTAATAGGTACCATTTGAAAGAAATTCATAAAAAGTGATTAACTATTTTGAGTATTTTCCACATTCCAAATATACACATTTAAAAGCCCAATACTAATTTTTTCTTAGAGAAAGATCTATAATGGTATTTTCGTAGAGAAAGGATTAAGATTAGAGAGGAAATTTAAGGACTAAGGCCTCATTTGTTTGAACTTAATGAGAGTCTTAATGTTAATCATTCAGATCTTAGTTATTAAGTCTGTTTGTTTTCAGGTCTGAATCTTAATTCTTGATCACTAAATGTGTTTGTTTTTTAGGTTTGAATCTTAATTCGTAATGACTAAATGTGTTTGTTTTTTTAATTTTTTAACCACTAATGGGTCTAAAAGATTCAAATGATTAAGATTTATAACAAAGTCTTGATATCGTTACGATGTTTATTCAAGAATTTCTACAAAGATGATAATTCTCTACTACACTCACTTTCACCACTAACTGCCATCGCCGACCTCCATTATCAACTACCACTTCCCACTACCCACAACTACCATCCTTAGCCACAATCATCATCGCGACCAATTACCATAGTCGGCGCCGTTACTATCATTAGCCACCATTTACAATCATTACAATTAACCACCTATCACTACCAAGAATCATCACCATCAACAACCACTATGTGTTGCCCAACCACTGCGATCATTCACCACTAGCATTGACTATCATTGACTACAATTATTAGTTGCCACCACCAACTACCACGATCAACAACCATTGTTAATCACTATTGTTGGCCACCATCGCCATTAGCTACTACGCATAACCACCACCACCACCCAACACAATCCCTAATCGGCATCCACAATCACCAAGACAAGCCATCACCACCACTCATGACCATATAATATTTTAAAAATATTTTATTGATATAGTATTAGATTAATTTAGTAATTTATTTGAATTTATATGTGTTGATTTTTTAAATAAAGAGAAGTTTTATATATTTAGATATTGAGAATACAAAAATCTTGAACATTTAGTGTTCAAATCTTAATACACCATTTTAATTTTCAGATATATATTTAGATTCAAACATCTAATTTTAATGCACATCTTGATATTCAGATGTGTATTCAAATTCAAACGTCTTAATCTTAATAAAAAGGCCTAATACTTCCTCCTAACATAGTTGTTTTTCAGAACTAGGCTTGTACTATTCTCACAATAGTTACTGAAAATTTCTATTATTCTCGACAATGGTTAATCAATTTTTCCATCAAAGATCAGTAGATGCTTAGTTGACTGCTGGATCTACATTAAAGAAATAGTCATGTCTTTTATAATCCATTAACCAAAGTCTAGTGAGAGGGAGGTCAAACTGATGCTTCTTCTGGAAAATTTTTGTTCTAGCTTTTGCATCGTTCCATTATATTTTAGTCCATGTATGGGTCTAGTGTCAACTTCGCATTTGATGCCGTTGTACCATTTTGGTTGTAAATGTATTAATCCTGACTTTTTCTTTCATTTTCTTGTTCCAAATTTGTCAGGACCCAAAGGAGAAGGCTAAGTCAGAGACAAGAGATTGGTTGAATAATGTGGTATGGATAATTACTTTTGTTTCAAAGGTTTTATTGGTTCAAAAATTTCCGTTACACTTATCATTCTGAGATATCTACACCTAGTTGGCTTGGGTTTCTTTCCATGTGTTTATCTTCCAAAGGTAGAACAACTTCTCTTTCCATCTGTTTGTCTTCCAAGGGTAAAGACTAATAATTTAATTTTCAAGTAAGAGATTTTTATTAAAAAATTGCACCTAGAGGGTGCAAATGGATGAGTAGTACAACCTCAAGAATATGCATCTTAGTATAGTAGCTACATGTCAAAAGAATTGAGGAAATTAACCATCCTATCTACTTCTGGTAGATTTTCAGTTTATACCCAAAGGCTAACTGGCTAGGAGAGTAAACCATCTATGCTGTAAGGTACAAAAAATTTTCCTTTTTTGCCTTCTGAGTATCTCTGGTTTTAAGGAAATGCTGGGGCAGAAGTACATCCAAAAGAGAACTTTACAATGTGTAAAGAACTAAGAAAGTCAACAATAACTTCGGGCTCTAAAACATATATCATAGTATTTTGCACCAGAGACTAAGCAAAAATTATACACTTGAGTTTTAGATTAATAACATTGCCTTCGTTGTCTTCAAAAACTCTCACATTTCTTTCTCCTCAGATATGATATGATGGTTTTCCAGACGTCTTCGGAAGATTTTGTAAGGTCCAATCTATGCCAGGATAGGAAAAATTCCACTGTGTCTTTAGGCATACACCATTTAAATTCCCAGAACATTAAAACAGAAATGTTTAATCTCTCGAGAGAAGCTGCAATGGAGAAATAAATGGCTGACATCTTCTGCCTCCTCTTCACATAGAGCACATCTGTTGCAAAGAGTAATGCCTCTCTTTTGAAGATTATCCAGAGAGACACTTTCTATGTGCCACTATCCATGAAAAACATTAACTTTGTAAGGTGCTTTATTCTTCCAAATAGACTTCCATGGCCGAGAGATTAGAGAGTGAGTATTGCTTGTCAGGATTGTATAGTAACTTTTCATATAAAGATTTCGCTATTTTTGGCTTGCCAAGATATTGACTTTGGAAGAGAGTTTAATGGCAATAGAGAGTTAAGAAGACCCATCAGGCTCAAGATATCTCCGATTTTGCGACCATTGAGATTTCTCCTAAAGGGAATGAACCATCCTTGGTTAGACCACTTTGTTTGGTATAGGGAATAGATACATAATGGAGGCATGATACTATTTTTTTGAACCTACCTCCCAAAGACAAGCAATTTCTTCTCCAATTTGCCCCTCTCTTAGCACACATATCTATTACCCTTTCCCAAATACTATATTCCCTGTGATAGACACTCAAAGGCATAATTAGGTAGCATTTGGCCTACATTCCGTCCTAGTGAATCTTACAACTGTTAAGTGTATTACACCTCGTTCGCAGAAAAATCTGACTCTCATTTAATTTGTGTTTGGACTTGATATCGCTTCAAAGAGCAATAAGATTGTCTTCAAATGAAGTATTTGTCCAATGCTTACACCACAACCATAATGAGAGTGTCATTGCATGAAGCAAATAATAGATGATCATCCTTCCTTGTCCTCTAAATTCCCCTTGTCTTCTAACTTCTGCATTGAAGCCCTTTACCCAATCCAATTGCTAAGTCTTTTGAATCATCCTACTAAGACATGCCACGACTAAGATAAATAAGAAGAGACATAGGGGATTGCTTGTCTTGGACCCCTATGAGAAAGAAAAAGTTCAATGGGCGTCTCATTTATCAAGATAAAGAATGTCATTGTGGATGTACAATTTTATCCACTTTCTCGATTTATCTCCATACTCATTTCTTCGAATAGGCTCATTAGGAAACCCAAGTTATCATGATTGTGAGAAATAAAGGAGAAAAATATATTGAATCGTATCTACATTATTACACTGAACCCTATTTATAGACACTATATTATAATCCTTTTCCACGTAGGATACAATATACAAATCTTATTCCTATTCTAACACTATCCCTCAAGCTGGTGCATACAAGTCATATGTATTGAACTCGTTATTGATGTAACTAATAAAGAGACCAGTGAGGGACTTGGTGAAAATATTTGCAAGCTGATCACTCGACTCCACAGATTTTGTAACAATAGTCGGGATAGTGTCTTTTCTCTAACAAAGTGATAGTTAATCTCTATGTGCTTAGTTCTTTCACGAAATACCAGATTTGATGTGGTATGAAGGGCTGCTTTGTTATCACACACAAGTTTCACCTAACTGATTTCTCCAAATTTTAGTTCTCCGAGAATTGTTTATGATATGAAGGGCTGCTTTGTTATCATACACAAGTTGCATCTGATTGTTTTTTCCAAATTTTAGTTCTCTAAGATCTGGTCTAATCCAAACTAGCTCACAAGGTGCTACAACCATTGCTCGATATTCTGCTTCTGCACTAGATCAAGCAACCACACTCTGTTTCTTACTCTTCCAGGACACTAAATTCCCTCTTACTAAAACACGATATCCAAATGTAGAACGTCTATCAAAAGGTGATCTTGCCCAATCAACATATGTACGAGTTGCTCATAGCTTTGATCCGCGAATAGCAGTCCTTTACGTGGAGCTGACTTTATATATCACATGGAGAATCCATAAACTGACTTATAATACTCACAAAAAAAAAGAAAATGCCAGGACTAGTCACCGTGATATAATTCAACTTACTGATCAATCGCTTATATCTTCCTGGATCACCGAGTGGCTCCTCCCTGACAGGAGTTTAGCATTCAGATCCATAGGAATGTCAATGAGTCTACATCCCATTATTCATGTCTCCTAAAAATATGTCTATGGCATACTTGTGTTGCAAAACAAAAACACCTGATCTGGACGAACAACCCCAACACCTAGAAAATACTCCAGTCTGTCGAGGTCTTTAGTTTAGAAATGCTGGAAGAGATGTTTTAAAAATAATGTCCATCTTGTTGCAATAGGCATGAACAAAAATAAATAATTTTTTTGGCTAATGTGATAAAAAGACCAATTAGTGTTCCAAAGACCCATCACAGTTGCAATCACAGTATCACCGGAAAAATGTGTATCAACACAGCCATCTTGCTCCACCCATCTATCCAGCTTCAAGAAATTACCACCAAACCACCTTCTTCCTCCATGAAGTATTTTAACAGCTTGCTCTTCACTCACAAAACAGAATACAACTTGTGTATCACTCAGCTGCGTAATCTTCAGTCCATCAGCTACTCCCCATGCATCTACAGCCCAGTTTCTGATTGCCTCCGGCAAGCCACCCAATTCAAGTAAGATCCAACCACACAAGTTTTCAAAAAACTTTTCCTTATCAATTCTTCCGATAAAGAAAAGCTGGGTTCTCTTGCTGAAACATTCTGATGACATCTTCCCCCGAGGTCTAGCGCTGGCCATGCTATAGAGCCTCATTTAAAGGCATGGCCTCCTACTTCCTAAATTCTAGAGAGAAGTAGGAGCTTCTCTCTCTAGACATGTCTCATCCCCATTCCCCGTGATCATTGTAAAAGTTCTTACTCATTGTTTGCTATACTTTTCGATTTCCATTCTCAGGTCTGCTTTCTGCACCAACTCTGAGTTTGGGAGTGCTCTAGTTTCTGCCCGTCCATCCATTTCAAATAGTTTGTCTAGCACTTTTGATTTCCTCCTCTTCTTGTTGCAAAATACATCTATATTCCATTTAATCAACTCTCTTTGATATATTCATTTTGTTGCTAGTTCGAGTTCAGGTCTTCTGGTCATTTCAAAACCATCCTACCAACTTCTTTCCATGTCCATAAAAGCTCGTCTTCCAACCACATATTTTCGAATTTAAAGTATCTCCTTCTCTCCTGCCCACAATATAACATTAGAGTGCTATGGCCTGACACTACTTTTGGAAGCAACATTGTTTTATGTTTGCAATTTTTGTCCGACTCAGTCAAGTATAAGAAGTTATTTATTCTAGATGCTTGATTTGCCTCGACCACTAAAGTTCTCCCCCATCTAGATGAGGATCAACCAGATTCAATTCTTGAATGAAGTCTGAAAAATCTTCCATCCTTCTTGAGAATTTCTGATTATGCTTCTTTCATGTGTATATCTTGCCACATCGAAGTTGCCACATATAATCCAGGGTGTCCATCCCAGATTCCCCTTATTGCCTCTAGTTCATTCAATGCTCCTTCTTCCCTTTCATGTTATGTGGTGCATAAATTCATGTTAGTTGCCAATTTTATCCTTACCGTATTTGTAAACTTGCATGAAACAGAATATTGTCCCTTGAGACAATCCACCCTTTTCCAATTCCTTTTGTCCAATACTATAATCCCACCTTACTACCGGACACTTCTAAAGCCTAGTGCTCACTTACTCTACCCATCTACTTGCCTAGATTTGGCTCACCAGTCACCTCTCTAATTGAACATCCAGCTTTCATAGTTTCTTGTATACAATAAAAAACAGCCTTTTATTTTGACATCGGCAACTTAACGGTCCTGCATTTAGTGAAGTCACTTAAATCTCTTGTGTTCCAGCTTAATATTTTTATCTTGATTGCAAAATTCTACAACTCTTTTCCTGCTCTCTTTGCTGCCTATCCTACTTTCAACGTTGATGTGGGACCCCAATTTCTTCAGTTCCTTCGTCCCTTTTGAGTTTATTTTTGTTCGATAGTGGAACTGAATTTCTCGTGGTTGCGACCATTGTCTTGTCCATTATCAGCAAGAGGTCTAGGATGGATTTCTTTCATGAAACTCATCATTTATTACACAGTTACTTGTTTCTAAAACAGTTTTGTGATGCAGTTCTAGTATAGCAATCTTCATGCACTTCCTGGTTGGTCTCTTTCTATTTTTGGCCATGTCCTTAAAATGGACGTCCCTATTTCCTTTTTTTACCCTTGTATTTGCACTTCCACTAAGAGGAACATCTAACCATATCATTAGTGCCGGCCTTACATTTCTGAGAACACTGTTTTTCCTACTTCAATCCTGAGAAACCAGCAAGTAATCGATACCCACAAATATTAGATGATCATATTCCAATTCTTACATTGATACTTGTCAATGTTGAAAAGGGGAATTCTATTTGTGTATGCATTTCTGATAGTTTTATCTTGGTGCTCTAATAACTTTTGAAATTGTTTTGGGACAGGTTGGGGAGCTCGAAAATCAAATTGACAATTTCGAGGCTGAATTGGAAGGACTTTCAGTTAAAAAAGGGAAGCAAAGGCCCCCAAGATTGGTAAGAGGATGTAAAATAAGTGTGTACATGCATTTGGCTTATTGTGGTTGATTAAGGGTCACTTCTTTTATGTTTTCTCTAGGTACATTTGGAAACATCCATTGCTCGGCACAAGGCTCATATAATGAAGTTAGAGTTAATTTTAAGATTACTGGATAATGATGAATTGAGTCCTGAGCAAGTCAACGATGTCAAGGATTTCCYCGAGGATTATGTRGAACGTAATCAGGTATACTGCTCTGGAMAATTTATTTTACATRTGTCTGGTGTAGGTTATTTTGAAGAGATCAAATTTAATTATCACTCTAACCTGTTAATTAAAATGGAATTCYGGAGTGCTGCTAGGTTGCTTTTTCTTTCTCTTCACTTGTTTCTGTTTATTCACTTCTAACCTGTTTATTCACTTGTTTAGGATTGCTCTTGAAGTAATGATCTCTCTTTGGCATGTAATATTACTCTTTGTCTGAACTGTATTTGCAGGAGGATTTTGATGAATTCAGTGATGTTGATGAGCTTTATAGCACTTTGCCGTTAGATAAGGTGGAGTCTCTTGAAGATCTGGTTACCGTCGGTCCACCTGGTCTTGTCAAGGTAATATACATTCAAATCATCATTTCTTCTTCTAATTTCTTTTTCTATGTTAGTGATTTATTTATTGTTCATCTTTTATGTTTTGACTGATATTTTTCTCTTTCATACCAAAATAATATGGAAGTCTCTCTCTTTCGTTTTTATTAGATTTCAGAGGAATTCGTAGTCATTTTCTTAATTCTAATGTATGGGTGTAGGATCATTTTGATCCTTAATGCATACCATTCCTGAACACAATTGTTCCTAATGTTTAGGCCAAAACCCTAAAACTAAAGGGAAACACAAAAGACTTGTTACCTGATGATGAAAAAAATAGAACTAGTGTAGGGAAGTGCTCAAATTAGTCTGATAGAGAGAAATGAGAAACAGAGAACCCTGTATCATTGGTAGCATTTTAGCCCCAAAATCAGTCCAAAGTCAGACGATTTGCCATTGTTGTGCTTGGTTATCAAAGACGTTGATCAGCTGTGCATTTACTGCTCGTGTGGGTTTTCTGGTGTGCTGGATTTTGGGTTTTGAAGATTGGGTATTTTCTTCTAGTGTGAGCATGAGATTTTCACTCTACTAAATTCTGGGAACCATGGAATGTTAATTTGGTAGGTATAAGAAGCGGATGTGATGTTATCCCTTACTCATGAGTTGCTTTGGATCTGTCAACCTGAAGATTTTGCTGGCTTATTAATTNCAAGATATTGATATATGGGCAATAAAGCAATAATGTCAAAGATTCCCTAAATTGATACACAAAATAAATATGGATAATTTACATTTATGTATCACTGAAAAATATTGATACATACTAATAACAATTGGTACAAATATATTGACACCCACAAAGCAATACATTGGTGCATTACAATTCTGGAATTATCAAAAATCTGATATTGATACATGTATCAAAAACTCACTACCTAAATAAAAATTATGTGTTTCACTGGAAAATTGAAAAAGTCTGATACTGATACATGTATCAAAAAGTCTCTTCTTGAAAAAAAAAAAGCTCTTTCTTTCTCCTCAATTGTTTATCTTCTGCTGTTCTTTACAAATTGATTCTAAGAATAGAAAGAAGAAACCCCATTAATTTCTCTTTTTTTTTTGAGAATTTTGCAATTTTTGTTTTAAGAGTGTGCGGTGAAATCGACTGAAAAGGAGAAAGTCAAGGGTTTAATTCAACGACTTTGACTTTTTTGAGTTTTCAATCTTCTCAAAAAGTCGGAATGGAGAAGAACTATTTCAAAATTTTGCTTTGATTTCTTCGGCATAATGACCTTTGCCGGATACCTAGATTTATCTTCACTGTTACAGCATTGCCGGCTGAACCCTACTCCGCCCTTGGGTTAGTCTTCATCCGCCATTTTTAAGTAAGATTATACCTTGATAAAAACCTAAAATTTTAAGATGTTAGAAAAGATGATGAAGTAAGATAAGTGAAATACACAACAAAAAGGGTAAAAACTTACACAAGAATCACAGAATATGGAGGATCTTGAGAGAGAAAAATGGATGAAATAGTGAGAGGGAAAATCGGAGAAAATATTGGGAGAGTTTTGAATATGGAAAATTGGTGTTTTAAATGGAGCAAAATATGAGTATTGAGATTGGAGAGAGAAACTAAAAAAACTGATACATGGTAACCACATGGTAAAAACTTTTTGTGTAATTATGTTGCTATTTTTATAATTTTAAAAAAAATATAGTTATATATTGTAAA
>JACEIK010000333.1:170360-184412 GCA_018107945.1 Datura stramonium
ATTTAATTTATAAAAAAATTTATTCAATAAAAATAAGACACTTAAATTGAGACAAAATATTATTACTTTCGGAGTGTATAGCTAGGAAAGGCCGTATTTTTGAAGTAAAAGAGTAACTCTTACGTTTCAATTTGCAGTCAACGAAAATGTGTTTTTTTCCACATTTCCCATCAATGATTTCATTGACTGACCAATTTAAAAGTCTTTCAAGGCATTTTGGCCTATTTGATTAAGTAACTTAAGTGTTGCAAGGTAGTTTTACGTGACAAAATTTAATTGTATGAATAAACAGAATCTATGCAGTGATTTCTTTTACTCGATACAAAATTTAAGAAAAAAATGATAAGATATTATAAAAATATGTCATTAAAAATAAAATCTGCAATTGGAAAAAATAAAAAAGAGGATCTCGTATTAAAACTATGGATAAGTATTGGGGGGTTGGGGGTGGGCACTTTACTTGGTCAAGGCAATTTAGTTGCAATCTCAATTAATTTTATGAATATCTAAACCGCAGAGGGTAATTTTATTCATAAAGTTTAGACACATGAAAAGAGACCTTCGATTGATTATCCGAATTTTCATAGATGAAAAATTCGATTTCACGTCTTATGTAAGAGAAGGAGCTAAGAAGAATAGAGGAAATAAAGCATTAGTACAATTTAAGATCTGAAAGGAATTTTGATGGCTGCCAAAAACTTTCCAATATTTCATATTTTCTGCAGCATCATCCTCTTTGCGGCAATAACCTCTGCAGCCCCTTTTGGTTAGGATTGTCAAACGACACTAACTTTCAGCACTCTAAATAATAATAGTTCTACTACTATTATTTACAGACACAACCTTAATTCTCTGCTATCCACTTTGTCCTCAAACGCCACAAATGAAGATGGTTTCTTCAATTCCACATCTGGCCGCGACAGAGAAACAGTCTACGGTCTGTTTCTCTGTCGTGGCGACGTTTCTGTTGATGTCTGTAAAAGATGTGTCGACACTGCTGCTAAAGACATTGTGAGATTTTGTCCCCTGGCAAAAGAGGCTGTGGTATACTACGATTATTGTCTGCTACGCTATTCGGACAAGAATATATTCGGCATATGGTATGAGTATCTCATTATTGATAGCTCCGATGACAGACATAACGTCAGTGAACCACAAAGGTTTTACAAAGTATTGTCCAATTTGATGACTGAATTGACAACTCGTGTTGTTAATGATGATCGGAAAGGCAAGAAATTTGCAACCCAAGAAGCCTATTTCACTGCCACCCAGAAGGTACAATTGATTAAACTGTGTCATTGCTTTCTGACTTTGGTAAAATTAACAATTACATTTTTCTGTGGACTTTCGAAAATCTGTTTTGGCAAGGTATATGCAGTAGCACAGTGCACGCCGGATATATCAAGTGATGTTTGTAAAGCGTGTCTATCACAAGCTATGTCCAATATGCCAACGTCCTGTAAGAAATCTAAAAGCTGTAGAGTGATCCTCTTGAATTGCTTTATTTGGTATGAGTTTTTCCTCTTTTACGATTCCAAATACTCTGCGGCACCACTCGCCCAGCCGCAGATTTCTAAAAATTCCCCTCTTTCAGCAAGAACAATAATTGCTATTACTGTTCCACTCATTTCATTAGTAGTGTTTATTACTCTCATCACTGTGGGCTTCGCAAGGAAAGCAAATGGCCGTCGAAAAGGTAAGACATGGACTCAAAAGTGTGTTTTTGGTACGACCAAAGTCATTTTTTTCGAAAAATGCAACTTTTATTTGCTTTGTTTCTATTCTTCATATTAAGATTTGAAGGAATTAACTGCATAATTTGATAATTTTCTCAATTATCTTGTAGATATAAATGAACACTCTAATGCCAAATCCTTGCATTATGACATTGGTGCGATTCAAGACGCCACGAATAACTTTTCCGTTGGGAACAGAATTGGCCAGGGTGGATTTGGTGATGTCTACAAGGTAAACTTTAGTTCAATTTTAAGTTATATGAGAAAAGGACCAAAATTAAGTGTAAACTTACACTTAAAATAGTCCCTGTTCTTTGACGTGGAGTACTAATAGTCCTTATTGTTTGTAAAATTGGTGCACATTTAGTCTAAGTTAACAGAAAATATGATAACTAACTGAAGATAAGAGGTTTATTTTTCTTATACTCCTTTCGTCAACAGCTTCTGCAAGAGAAACTAGCCAGTGTCTATCGATCCATAGAAGAGAAGTCAAATATTTAAGTGACAGAAACTCCTACAGTGACAACCACCCACTTCAGTATCACCGATGAAACTTTTCTGAAATTCATCCTAACAAGCAAGTCCAACATCTTCCTTACAAGATCTCTTCTGCATTACAATCGACCGATCTCATGATGTCGGTTCTTTTAGTGCCAAAAATACAAAATAACATAATCTTAAATTAATAAACATCAATGCTCTACGTGTAAAAATATATCTTAACACAGTGAAGATGGGAATTCGAGCTGAATTCAGGTCGGTTTTTGGCTTCTTTTTTTTTTTTTTAAGTAATGGCTGTACTTCAACTAAGTGTCCATGACAGCACAAAAATTTTGGACGGTATGTCAAAGGCCTTTCAAATAGTTCAATATCGTGACATATGCAGAAGCTTTACGGCCTGTGGAGGGAAGGATCCATGGTCAGAGGCATGTCAACTTAGAGTGTGTTAAGTTAGCAAAATTCCCCTCATTTTAACAGTTTTCACTTGTAGCGATTAGTGTTTTTAGTTTTTAGACAAGTCTGATTCACGATTTGATATTCATATTTATGAGTTCCTATATTAATTTCAAAAGCTATTGAATTCCTGTGAATCCGTAGTCCAAACTTTCAGGGTAAGCTTCCAAATGGGCAAGAGATTGCTGTGAAAAGGCTTTCACAAAGCTCAAACCAAGGAGCAGAGGAGTTTAAGAGTGAAGTTCTCCTTGTTGCAAAGTTGCAACATAGGAACTTGGTGAGGCTATTGGGATTTTGTCTGCAAGGTTTAGAAAGGATACTCATCTATGAGTTTGTGCCCAACAAGAGCCTCGACTATTATTTATTTGGTTGGTATATTCAATGTTTGATTTAATTAATGACTATATTTGATGCGACAGAAAGTCATTTTTTTTAAAGAAAAAATTCTCAAAAAAAAATTCTTTTATATTTATCGATATCTGATTAAACAATGGAATTTTTTTTTAAAAAAATATATTAAGAGATTGATAATGATGTTAGTAATATTGTTAGTAATATATACTAATAGTGTTTTGATAAAATCTTTCCCGAGTATTGAAATTTAAAGATGGATAAATAAATTACATCATCCAAAGTGTTGGTTAAAGATGATATAAAATTTTAAACTAGAAAAATGATTTCCGCCCAAAAGTGAGGGAAGTTTACTTCTTATTATATACGGGTTTGGGAGAACTTAGCAATTTTGACTCGTACTATATATTTGTATTAAAAATCTTTTTAATATGTATGAACAAATTATTCAAAATCCAATAAGCTATCTTTTTTTCTATCTAGCATTAAGAATTTATAAACTCAAAATCTTTACTCCTTATACATGATAATAATAAATAGATGATGAGAGACGAGGGACACTGAATTGGGCAGTTCGTTTGAAGATTATAAGAGGGATTGCACGTGGACTACTTTACCTTCACGAAGATTGTCCTCTAAAAATTGTGCATCGCGATCTCAAGCCAAGTAATATATTGTTAGACGCAGAAATGAACCCAAAAATATGAGACTTTGGAATGGCCAGGATATTTGGAGCTCATCAAACTCGAGGTAACACAATGAGGGTCGTCGGAACATAGTAAGTCTTCTTTCTATTCACTCCGTTTCAATTTATATGATTTTGATCACTTGACAATATAGACACACACATATAGGTTTTAGGAAAAAGCCAGAGCATTTGTGTAATTGTAGGAACTTGTTATTAAGGATGATATGGTTGTTAAGTGTATTTGATATGATAAAAGTTATTTTTTTTCAAAAAAATATTCAATTGGTTGGTGAATGAAAAATATTTTATACTAAACATTAATAATAGTAAATAGGAAAATTAAGAGTGTTTACGAAGTTAATGTCAAGATAGTTAGATATATAACTCTAGAAAAACTGAGTTGGCTTAATTTTTCGTATATAGAAAATGTTTTCTTGAAAAATAATTTCCGTCATGCAAATTAACACATGATTTTATTGGCTTTGTAGTGGTTATATGTCTCCTGAATATGTAATGAATGGCCAATACTCTATGAAGTCTGATGTCTTCAGCTTTGGCGTTTTAACGTTGGAGATCGTAACTGGCAGTAAAAATAGTTTCTTTTGCGAATCAAACGATGCTAATGACCTTCTCAGTTATGTAAGTCCTCAATGTACTCTGCATTTAACTTATATATATTGTCAGTATAAAAAAAAAATTTAAAATTACATTAAGTCACATTTACGTGTTGTAGTGATTCCATTTTTTATGATGAAAGTTTACCTGTAGCTATCTTTTCCAGACGGACAATATAAAGCTCATTTTGGACATATATTAAACCTATCGACACAGTATCTAACTTTGAATTGCTCCCTCCCCCTTTAAATTTATGTGACAGTGTTTGACTGGGCCAGATACGAAGAAGGAAAAGCTTATGCACTAATGGAAGTTCAAAAGTCAAAATGTTACTCCCTCTGCCCCAATATTTTATGTGGCATCTTGCACTCTTCGAAAATTAATTTGATTAGTCTTTAAAGTTAAATTGGATTAGATCAACTTAATGTTATAAATTAAAATCTAGATATATGAAAATTACTACTACAATAAGTTGTAAATGTTTCTCTTGTCAATATGATGAAAAATACATCAAAAAATGTCTGTCAAAGTTTAACACAGTTTGAATATCGAAGAACGAAAAGCGTCAAATAGATTGAGACAAAGGGAATAGTAATACTAAATATAAAGACGTGTCATTGTTTTTAGGACGGTGTACTAATTAAAAGTATGTAAATGTTGCAGGCTTGGAAGCACTGGAAGGAAAATACACCTTTAGAATTGATTGATTCAAAAGTAGTAGAAGACTGTTATTCAAGAAATGAACTTATTAGGTGCATCCAAATTGGGCTGTTATGTGTACAAAAAGATGCACATAAAAGGCCTACAATGGGCTCAGTTGTTCTAATGCTTAGTAGTAATTCAGTAACATTGCCCATTCCTCAACGTCCAGCTTTTTTTGCTCGTAGTAAAACAGAGATCCAGCCCAAAGAGTTCATATTTGATGAATATTATTCTTTAACTTCAAGCATGTATATAGATGAAGATCAATCAGTTACAAAGACAATGACAAATGATATTTGATATATACAACTTTTCTGAATTCTAAATTTTTGTGTAGCTCGATAAGGAAACCAATTTCATATAGGGTTTATATATATATATATAGGACAATTTAACATTGTCACGCATCAACCCATTGCACATCATGTTTGCCGGCATGGGTTTCAATCTCAAAAGCTAGTCCGTGAGATGTTGATTAACATCCTCGATTGTCTCCAGGCCTGCCAATTACATGATTCTTAGAAAACAGAATATGATATCCGTCTATCATTGAATAATAAATCAAGAATTTCAAATGTGTTTGGTTCCGATACGACAATAAGAAAATGGACCTCACAAAACCAAACAAATTAATTCGTGAGGTGAGAATTATCTAATCCCGATCAACGCGGGACTACTTAACTATGTATTTTCAATTGTGGATATTAATTTCCTTGTGAGATTTTCTACCCTGTCAATTCTATCCTCAAACGTAAAATTTTGTGTGGAAAATTTCTCCCTTTCACTCTTAGATTATTGGTGAGTACTTTCCCATTTTGGTTGCCATCGTGATGGAAGGCTTCTAATTTGGTTTCAAATTCCATGGCAACAATAATTAAGGTGACTTATATTTACATCAACTTTCATTAACATTTTAAGATACCTTTTTTAATCATATTGATATGAAAAAAAATAATTACAACTTATAATATTTTCTATATAGTTTTTAAATTTCTAAATTATAACTTTAAAATATTAGGTTAATCTAGTTCAATTTAACTTCAAAAATTAATCAAATTAATTTTTTAAAAGTAAAACATGACAACTAATATGAGACATGGGGAATAAATTTCTTTTAAACATTGACACATAGTAAAAGTTTTAATGGGAAGAAGACCCTAACTTTGATTATTAATGCGGATAACAAAAAGTCAAGTAAACGAAGTCCATAGGCATCTCAGTCATTGTAGAATTTCTTTTTCTTTTCCTTTAATAATCATATCGTTTGAATCAGATTTCGCATACTTCTAACTTATTTTACGGAATACTTTTCAAAAAGCACATAGAATTTTTTTTTCTTTTTGTCAATATTGAAATTTAAATATTAAATCTCATGGTTTATTTACCATTAATCTACACCCTCGGATGGATGATAGTGTTAATTTAGTGTTAGTGTTCTTCAATTTGAAGGAATAACTTTGTTGGGTCCATGGAATGAACAGCTGACTACTGGCTAATTTACTCAAGTTTAATTTGACACTTCTTTCTAATAAGGACTATATATAAATATATGTGCGCGCTCATTAGTGTAAACTGTAATCCAGAAATACAGACTCTTACACATACTGTATCATATCGCCATGAAATTGTTCTAGCAGCTTCCCAATAAAACTTGTGTTGCACAAGATCTCCACTTGCTATTTATCAACTGGCCTTTTGTCTACATGTTAGTAAATATTAAATCTCATTGTCATAATTTTAATTAGGATAACTTTTACATAAATATGCAAAAATGACATTCTAGAAATTGCAAAAATAGCTCAAAACACAGTCATGGAGTTTGCGGTCGTATATGGCTCCGTATATTGTAGCTCCCGAGGAAAAAATCTGACACTTTCAGCTTTGTACATACGATCTAATGTACGGGTTGTATATAAATTACGTGGCCTGTATATCTTTCTGGTCTACCCGTATCTAACATACAATCAAGATATGAGTCCGTATATTGAGAGTATGCGGATCGTATGTGGCTCCGTCTATTGAATCTGAATCTTGACTAGTCTATGTAGAGGGGAAAAAAAATTAGTGTCTTAAAAGGTAATTTCCACAGATTAAGATGTAACACCTAAACTGCAACATAACTCGTATAATGACAACTCATGAAGCGACCCATTGACTTGAAAAACCAAAGTCTTTTCTAGCATTCTTCCTCGTACCCTACATACTTCTAACATTTTAGGTATCAAATAATTCGTTTGAGCTAAATTTAGATGGATCAAAATAAATTGAACTAATAAATAGATAGGTTATTGACTCACTTAAAAATTATTTAAATTGAAATAGGTTAAAATATACGGGTCTTAACTCAATTCATTCAATTCTTACTAAGTTTTATTTGTATNTTCTTACTAAGTTTTATTTGTATTATTTTTTTTTAAAAAAAATAATTTTTAGTACCTAACAAATTTCTTTTTTCTTTATCAAATGTATTTTTGCAAATGTTTTGAAAAATTTCTCATAGGTCAATTTGAACTATGCATCAATAAATTTTTTTATGAATGAAGCTAATAAATAAGCGAAATTTATTTTTAAGGGCTAAATTTGACTAACAAAATTTTAGACCCAATGAATTTGGCCTTGTCAAATCCAACTTCAGGCAAAGGCAAAATTAATGACCCAATTTGGCCCTGGGCAAGCAAACTTCATTGGCGTTATTTTACAATTTTGGTGTCGTGTATGCTTAAAAGTTGGTTTCAATGTGACTAAATTTGTAAATTTCCATACATTACGTTTGTGACTTAAATGAAGATTTCAAAATTGGCTACATATGCATTTGCATATAAATACATTACAGGGTAGGTCGGTAATAATCTTTCTGTCTTTGATATAGTTGTAAGGTCTGTGCCAGCTCTACTCTTTTCATATCTTATTTTTTGAGATTATACTAAGTATGTTATTCGTTATTGTGCACTGTATGAAGAATGACACCCCTTACTAAAGGATGGCCAAGCCACAAGATTCTTCTATATATTTAGCTTTACAAGATACGTGAAAAATCAAGAATCATTCCTTTTCTCATCACATGATCATAAACCATAATGTCCACTTTTAACAATATCCCTATGTGTCTTTCTTTTACCATATTGAAGTTTTATTCTTTCTTATTTCTGATGATCAGTAATGGGGTTATGTCAGATCCTCTCTTCTTCACTTACGCACCAAACAGCACCTATCGAGCCAGCCTTCAAATCCTACTATCCTCACTTGCCACTAATGCCACCCGACCAAACGGTTTCTACAATTCCTCAGCTAACAACATGGTTTACGGCACGTTTCTATGTCGCGGGGACGTCTCTACCGGCGATTGTCAGCAATGCGTGGCAACAGCAGGTACAGACGTTTTGCGACTGTGCCCGCGACAAAAAGTCGCGCTCATATATTACGACAACTGCCTGTTACGTTATTCGGACCAATACTTTTTTGGCACACCGGATCAGAACCTGGCCCGGATTATTCTGTATAATACCCAGAATATTAGTGATCCGAATAATTTTAGACCACTTTTAGGGAGTATATTGGATGAGGTGGCGACTGAGGCGGCGAATGGTGGCGCCGACAAGAAATATGCGACGAAAAATGCGAATTATAGCGCGTTTCAGAAAGTGTACGCACTTGCACAGTGCACTCCTGATATTTCTGCGGCTAATTGTAATACGTGCCTTCGAGATGCCATATCGAATCTGCCCAGTTGTTGTGACAAGTCACAAGGTGCTAGAGTTGTTTTCCCCAGTTGTGGCGTAAGGTATGTAAAGCTGCTCGTGTTGGATTCTTCAAAAAATTTTAAATTATATATATATATTTTTTCTTTTTGTGAAGGTACGAATTGTATCCATTCTACAATGATACACAAGCTTTATCTACTCCTCCCAATTCTTCAGGAGGTACTTAATCGATTGATGCGACAGCGTTTTTAACTAATTTTATCAATTTCCGGGTAATCGTACGGCTTTGAATTGAAGAAATTAACGCATGTAAGTTCAGGTGATTCGGATAAGAATGGGAGAATTACCGCAGGAGTGATCGGTGCAATTGCTGTTTCCGCCGCTGTTTCAATCCTTCTGCTTATTGTGGCCTACTGTCTCCTAATTAGAAGGAGAGCTTCTAAAAAATATGATGCTATAATGGAGCCTAAAGGTAAACCCGCTCGAGGACTAATTTGCAAAAGTCAAAAAGTTTATATTTCACATGTTTTAATTAATTTCATAGAATTATTTTTGTGAACGTTGGAAAAACGCTAACTCTTTGTTTGGATGATCGTTATCCGTGTATAGTATGGTATTGTTACCAAGAGTATCATGTTTGTTTTGATGGTTACTTGAAATATATGATATGGTATGGTTTGATTTCATGGTTAGGTAACCATGAAAAGTCTCATTTTATTAAATCATCAATTTGGTGTAATCCCATTGTTCACTAACTTTTCTTTTCAATTTTGCCCTTACTTAATATTAATAATCCTATTTTACCCTTTTATCTTATATTTTTTAACTCCACCCAAAATCCTAGTTTTCTGGGTTTAATTCTCTTTCGTGTTCAGTCTTCTCTTTTTCTAGGTTTGATTTCTTAAACTTCTTGTAAGTCTGCTTGTTTTTTTGTTGAAATTTGTGTATATTTATTTTAATATATTTTTTTAAAATTAAATTTATTAGAATTTACATTAATTTAACAACGTAATATATTTATAAGACAAAATTTGTGATAAATTAGTAGAAACAAATTATCTTAAATTATTTTATTAGTAATTATTGATGATTTAACATATATAATAATTTAGGGCATTTTAGTAAACTTACCAGTTATGATGCAATATGATACAACCAAACCAAACAATAAAAATGTTATTAAACAGCAGCAAATGATACAGTCTATCAAAACATTGAACTTAAATTACAGTACTGTACAATACCATATAATATAATACCGTACATTATGAAACCATGAGTAACCACAATCCAAACAAAGTGTAAAGCACCGTGTTTTTCCGAATTTCATATATAAATTATTAGGTGTGAGAGTTTTTTTTATCTGAATTATCACTTAAAAGAAAATATTAAAAATTTACCTAATTAATTTAATTTTTCATTCATTTTATGTACTTTTTCCTAAAAATAATTAAGTGACTTTACTACTCTAATAGATAAATCCCAAACCCTGTGTGAAAATAAACTCAACAAATACATACAACTAACATGAGTTATGTGACTTCATATTTTCTCCTCTGGAGCAGATGCAATTGTAATTTGATTATTCTGTTTTTTTTTTTCCTTCTCATTTTTCAGATATAAGTGACATTTCCACAGCTGAATCATTGCAATGCAGCTTTGATACAATCCAAGCTGCAACAGACAACTTCTCTCCTGATAATAAAATTGGTGAAGGTGGATTTGGGGATGTCTATAAGGTAAAGTTACTGGAACCAATTCTGCTTCTTGATGTGGTTTTATTAGAAAAAGTTCAGGATTTCTTATTAAAATTTGACTTAGATCATCAATTTTATTGAAGCGCTCTAGGTTTTATATTCAGGGAAACTCATTCTACTTGATAAATCGATTTTATTTAATTTAAAAAAAAAAAAAAGTGAAAGGGCCAAAAATATCAAAATTGTCCACAACTACTCTCCATCTATCTGTTAATCTAAAAATATTTCTAACTAATTTTTTTTTTGGCTCAAGAATTTTCTAAAATAACACCCTAAAGTTAATAGTTTTTTTCAATTTGGAAAAGTCACATGAGTTATTATGATTGGCCACAAATTTATTTAATAATAATTAAATCCACCTATTTTTAATTCCAAATCCGCTAACCCATTTCACTTTAAAAAAAAGCGCATAGAAAAATTTTCAGCTATTATTCTCTCTCTTGTTTTTTTTTCTTAAAGTCAAGGGTTAATAATTAATGAGCTAAGGAGATGAAAAACTAATTATAAAATAAATATTTTAGATGCATGACTGGTATTTGTGAGCTATTTTTCATACATTAAGAGTATTTTCGTCCCTTCTCTGGAAAAAAAAAATAACAATTGATTTTAGACCACTAATTTTATTGACCCGCTAATTGATATATACTCAGGGGAAATTGTCAAATGGACAAGATGTAGCAGTTAAGAGACTGTCAAGAAGTTCAGGTCAAGGTGGTCAAGAATTCAAGAATGAGGTTGTACTGGTGGCAAAGCTTCAACACAGGAATTTAGTAAGACTATTGGGATTCTGCTTAGAGGGAGAAGAAAAGATACTTGTTTATGAATTTGTCCCTAACCAAAGCCTGGACTACTTTTTATTTGGTTGGGTTTCAACTTTCAATCCTCATTTATATATACATATGATCATTATAATTAGGAAAAGTAATATTGGAAAAATTCACCAAAGTTCTTGATTTTATAAAATTTGAACAGATCCTGAAAAGCATAAGATACTTGACTAGTCAACGCGATACAAGATTATTGGAGGAATAGCACGTGGACTACTTTACCTTCACGAAGATTCTCGACTAAGAATTATACATCGCGATCTCAAAGCAAGCAATGTACTTTTAGATGCAGAAATGAACCCAAAAATATCAGATTTTGGCATGGCAAAAATTTTTGGAGTTGATCAAAGCCAAGGAAATACTAGCAGGATTGTTGGGACATAGTAAGTTTTTTTTTTCCGTTTGGCCATGGATAATATTTCATTATTTGTCAATACTAAAGATCACCATTTAAAAAATAATGGTTTTTGGTCAGCAAGTGAAATGATAATTTTTTATTTTTTGTATAAAAAAAATGTGAAATTCATGATACTCTTATTCAATTGAATCTCTTTTATTGGAAAATCACAATGTATATATGTTACAGTGGTTATATGTCTCCGGAGTATGCGATACAAGGACGATTCTCCACAAAATCGGATGTGTTTAGTTTTGGTGTCTTAGTTTTGGAGATCATAAGTGGAAAGAAAAATAGTTCATTTTATCAGGAAAATATAAATGAAGACCTTATTAGCCACGTAAGTAAAAATCAATTGAAAAATTGTCCTTTTTTTTTTTTTAATCGATCTTAAACATACATATAATTGGATATAAGGAAAAATTGCAGGCATGGAAGCATCGGAGGAATGGGACACCATTGGAGATAATGGATTCCAATATTGATACTAAATCCTACTCAAGACAAGAGGTGATGTTAAATTGTGTGACTATCTAAATCACTCTATGATTATGATCTGGTATCATATTGAATTGTATAATCAATAGAGGTATTAAATGGGCGCGTTTGATGATGGGATATAAAAGTATTAAAATGAATTTAGTTAATAAATAAACGGATCTGATTTGAGTTTAGTAAATGGGCGAGAAATTGACTACACGTGTTACTTGAGTTGAGATGAGCCAGATCAAGATTATCTAGACAATGAGTCAAAGCCAATCGCGTGATTTACAAGAAAGTCCTTGGAAATGAGTGTCTTAAACTTTTGACCACGTTTGTACAGTGGGTAAAACTTCAAGTTTTGTCTCGTCGGAATATTTTTCACTTTTGAACTTGAAGGTTTGCCCATGGAGCAAGCGTGGGGTCAAAAGTTTAAGACCACTCATTTTCAAAATCATTGTGTATAATTTTCTAAATTCAAACCGCCCAATTCTTATCGATCTTTAATTAATTTCCTTATTTATTTTTATAACTTGTTTAATTACAATTCAAAACGAAGAATTCAAAGTCAACTTGGGCAACATATTTAGCTCAAATCAGCATATAACTTTTAGTTGGATTTAATTTAAGCGGGTCAATTGGGCGAGCGAACAATACTCTCATGAGCTTCTTTTTTTTTTTTATCCGCCTTTCACGATCATCAATCTTATTTAAAAATTTAATCTGTTAGAGCGGATAGCATATTGTTTTTTTTTTTTTAACTTACAAATAATTATGTCTTGTAACAGGTGATACAATCTATCCACATTGGTTTGTTATGTGTACAAGAAGATGTTGAACAAAGGCCCACAATTGCGTCAGTTGTGTTAATGCTTAATAGCTATTCTGTGACTCTACCTATTCCTCAGGAACCTCCAACATATTTCCACAGTAGAAGAGCTGAAATGATGAACCAATTGGGCCTAGACTCAGATCAATCAAATAGCAAGTCAGTTCCATTGTCCATCAATGAAGTATCCATTACTGAAATGTACCCAAGATAATAGCAACAAGAGTATCTAAGTCTAGTCTCGGGTTTGAGTTCTGAATTGATCAAAATCTCAATGTGTATATCAGACACCAAATAAGAAACAAAAGAAAACGGTGTAATATAATGACTGGTTGTATCTTTAGCTAATTTTTCCATGTATTGGAGTTGGGAGTTTAGGGGTTTTTGTTGTTGTTGTTGAATAAGTAAATATATAAATAAGAAAAATTGCATCCTTGAATTAATATAATGCATATATATTTATATATATAGGGTTGAGATATATTTGGATAAATAGTTGACGATATTTCAAGTAGAAAAGTAAACATCTGATAACTCAGGTATGAAACTCAAAAAATCGTGATACTTCGGCTGTGTTTTTGCGGCCTTTCACTCTAAAATGTGTGAATTACAAATTTTATAACCACTTGTGCTAAACTGGATAGAAGTAAATAGTTGGGCTAAAAATGATAACTTTAGATAACCGAATAGACATGGGCTTTAATTTTGTACAAAGCTCCTTAGCTAACATATACCTCTTGCCCCAAGCCCAAAAGAATTAAATAGCCTGCATGACAAATTACCTTCTTTTTTTTTGGTTTTTTTTTATCCGGTATTCGATATTTGAATTAAAGTCTGACTAATTCAAACTTACGCCACGTAATTCTCATTTGGAGGAAGCGCTCCCTACCAAAAACTTTCTCATATGAAGAGCTCAAAATCGAGACGTTTAATTAAAGAATGGCAATTTTGTCTTTGTTATATATATGGAGGAAAAAAATGAATAAGCATTACCTAATTCATTCATCATATGTAG
>JACEIK010000333.1:225154-259964 GCA_018107945.1 Datura stramonium
AAAAAAAAAAAAATTACACTACAGAAAACCATGACAAAGATAGTAGGACTGCACCTTTAATTATTTGCAAATACTAATTCTGTATATTCTCAATTTTGTTTAGGATTGGTTTAAGTAACAAATACCAATTCATTGTAGAGTCCCAAGTAAAAAAGAAAAAAACTAAAGAGTACTTTTTTCCCTCTTCTTTTTGGATTAGGATTAGGATTAGGATTAGTTCTCTTTGGATTTGGAACAACTTTTAGTCATCTCTTTTCCTTTTTTGGAATTGGACTATACCCTCAACAAATTAGACTAGTTTTTCCATGAATCCATATTCATATATGAAAAGGAGAAATCCAACACTTATAAAAAAATAAGCCCAATATTCCATACTCTTCATCACAAACTTTTTTTTAAAGCAGTTTTTAGTTCTTGTTAAAGTTCTTTTTCCCCTTCTTTAAAATTAAAGAAAACTTGAGTTCTTGATATTTGGTTAATTTTCACAAACATGATCACCATGCCTATCATCAAGCAAGAAATCATTGACCTAACAGACGATTTACAAGTCCCCACAAACACAGCTATGCATATGATGATTCCAATAACCAATTATGGTTTTGATGACATTCAAGAAAGTCCAATGAAGAAGATGAAAGTTGAAAGTGCATCATGGCAGCAGCCTATGATTATTGCTCCTTTGTCGATTTGTCCAAAGAATGAAGTTGTAGCTAATGTTCCAATTACTAGTTGTAGGCAATTCTGGAAAGCTGGAGATTATGATGGCAATAAAGAGGGTGCGGGTTTTTTCTCAGGGGCTCATGATCAAACAGTTGGCATGGATCACGTGAGAGTTCACCCAAAATTCTTGCATTCAAATGCCACTAGTCACAAATGGGCATTGGGTGCTTTTGCAGAGCTTCTAGATAATGCGATGGATGAGGTTTGCAATGGAGCTACGTATGTCAGCATAGACGTGCTGGACAACAAGAAAAACCCGGGAAGCAAGATGTTGTTAGTGGAAGACAATGGCGGCGGGATGACTCCTGACATGATGCGCCAGTGCATGTCTCTTGGCTATTCTGTCAAAAGCAAATTAGCAAACACTATTGGACAATATGGAAACGGTTTTAAAACAAGTAGTATGAGGCTAGGGGCTGATGTCATTGTGTTTTCGCGGTGGAGAGACAAAGCAACAAGAACGTTGACACAAAGTATTGGAATGTTGTCCTATACGTTTTTAAGGAACACGGGGAAAGAAGACATTGTTGTTCCTATGATTGATTTCGTGAAGAGGGGAGAGACTTGGGAGATGTTGGTTCGATCTTCAGCTGATGATTGGAAAAGGAATTCGGAGACGATAGTGAAGTGGTCTCCTTACGAGAACGAACAGGATCTCTTCCAGCAGTTTGAGTTATTGAAAGGTGATCAAGGCACGCGAATTGTCATATACAATCTTTGGGAGGACGAAGGAGGAGCCACAGAACTTGACTTTGAAACGGATCCACATGACATTCAGATCAGGGGCGTTAGTCGAGATGAAAGGAAGATTGAGATGGCGAAAGAATATCCCAACTCGAGGCACTTTCTAACTTACCAGCATTCTTTAAGGAGTTATGCTTCAATTTTGTATCTGAGGCTTGCTCCTGGATTTCGAATAATTTTGAGGGGGAAAGATGTTGAACATCATAATTTAGTAAATGACATGATGCTTTCCGAGGAAATTACGTACAGACCGCAATCCGTTGGTTATGAAACATCTGTAGCTGCAGTAACTATTGGTTTTGTGAAAGATGCAAAACATCACATTGATATTCAAGGTTTCAATGTTTATCACAAGAATAGGCTCATTAAGCCTTTCTGGCGAGTGTGGAATGCTGCTGGGAGCGATGGTCGCGGTGTGATAGGCGTCTTAGAAGCTAATTTTGTTGAACCGGCTCATGATAAACAGGGCTTTGAGCGCACAATCGTCCTTGCTAGACTCGAGGCACGCCTACAAGTTATGCAGAAGAAGTATTGGTCTTCAAACTGTCATTTCATTGGTTATGCAAAGCGTCGCAATGTAAAGAGCACTACTGTCTCTCCTGATCAGGAAGAACCAAATGCTTGTTCTGCGCCTACAAGCAAATCCATTTCCCCGTTCAGCTCCAGCATCGGACACACAACCTGTCATGATGATAGATCTAAATTGAAATCATCCGCAGTAGAACGCGATACGGGACCAGTTCAGCCTTTAATAAAGGACAGTGCAGTGCATGAAGCATCCCGCATTTATTTAGGATCCGGGAAAGTGCCGCAGCCAGTTCATTTTTCAGTACAAGCAAAACGTCAAACTATGTCTGGAGATCAAACTCAGCAAGTGTGTACATTAAATAGGCAAACTGATCAAACTCAGCTAGTGTGTACATTAAATAGGCAAACTGAAGAACCTCCAGAAAACGCTTCTGCGCCTAAAAGGAAGTCCTGTTCCCCCTTTAGCTCCAACGTCGGCCACACAACCTGTCATGCTGATAACTCTAAATTGAACTCCACTGGAGGAGAACAAGGGAATACAGTACCACTTCATTCTTTAGTACAAGACAGAAATCAAACTATGCCTGGAAATCACACTCAGCAAGCGTCTACATCAAATAGTCAAACTTCAAGAAATCCAGTTGTGAAGATGGAAGATACTGTGTCCAATAACTTGAGAGAAGAGAATAATAGTACTAACAATACTTTACAACAGGTTTTGCGCCATTGGCAGCATGAAAGAGCCAGGAGTAAGACTCTAGCTTGCATGCTTATAGAAGAAAGAAGACGGGGGGCTAAGGAAGAAGAGAGTTTAAAGAGCAAATTGAAAGATGCTTCTGTTACCATACAATATCTGCTCAACAAAGTGAGGCTGCTAGAAAGTAGCAGGATAACCTTTACCTGCAAAAATGAACGTTAAGGATGAGAAGTAAACAAATATGCAGCTCAAGAACAACTGATGCACACTTTAAAGACCTGGCTATAGCAAATCCATTCAATATTAACATCTATATTAGCTTTAGTTTTCCATTTTTTCTATTCGTGGAAACAGTTTTGCTGGATTTTTATCAGTCTTTGATTATCAATATGAATATATTTTATGTTCCAAAGTTTCTATCATTTATCTACGTTTCTTGTATTCTTTAGTATTGGCAACAAAAATGTTTTGTTCTTTTAGGTGGTTACAATCTGATTTGGTTTGTGCATAATGCAATAAGATATTTGGATACTGGAAATTGAAATTGACATTGAAGTTTCAGTTTTTAAATGGTAACAACTCAAATACTGCACAATCTGCTCCTAGTTGAGTAACAGAGAAATTACTTTTTACATTTTTTTCATATATACTGATATGAAAAATACAAGCAGCAATATCTCGGTAGTTTTCTAATTTTTCTTTCGCTAATCTCCTCTGTATTTATGCCATTTTCATTGGCAACTATCACATTGTCATCCTTTGATATCTTCTCCATTATTTTCCCTGTTGTTGCTTGATCCGTCGAAGAGCATAGAGCAATGTGATGTGCCTGACCAGGTATTGCAGCATAAACATCTGGTGATGCTGGAGCAATCTTGTTATGGTGTGCTTCCTTTGTGCACAAGCTAGAACTCGTGCGCCTGAAAAAAGTTATACTTAAGAAGTTGAAATAGGGATTTTCTCGGTTACAGAAGAAATTACTTAGCATGTGATAAAGCAATACATGCTCAAGCTGAACCATTTCATGAAGAATAAGCTGGGTTCACCTCATGCATCTATAATCATCAATAGGAGCCAGCTATATAGCAAACAAAATTTACCTGGAACAAGAGCTATTTCTGTGTTCATAAGAGGTTCTCTCTCTAAATTCCTGTTCAGATACTTCACCAAAATCTCCAATGTTTCTACAATCCTTATCAGCTTCGGATAATTTGGAATCTTTTAGACTGTCCGCCTCTGCTTCTAGTGACATTATGCTAGTGTCGGGAACTGTCCTAATTTCCAGGTTACATCTATATTCCCGTATGATAGAAATAGCCTTATCCAAAGTTCCTAAAGCTTGTTTGACCTCAGGGCTAATACCAACATTCTTGTTCTTGGTGGGCTTCTGTACAAGTTGATTGACTAGAGAATCATGTACTTTTCTGACATCCTCATTTTGATGTTCGATCTTTTCACAAGCTTCGTCTTCAATCTCCTCGATTTCATTATGAATATTTTTATCTCTGACCTCAAAGTCCCCCTGTCCTGGTGTGTCAAAGACACAATTGTCTACACGGACCTTTGGCTGAGGGCATTTTTCATCATTGTTTGTTCTAATTTCTTCATCAAGAGGAACTGCATCTCCTTTCAAGTCTTGAAGTTCTAAAGCTATATCACCATTAGGTACTTTATCTGAGTAAAGAGCTTCACGTATTCGAGCATACATTGGATCCTTCAGAGCCTTGCTGAAGTCTTCATCACCTTTAGCAACTGAAGCTACTTCCTGCAGTAACCAATGTCAATAACTTGTAGGAGCATAAATATATCCTTTTTATCAATATTAAGTATAACATGGAATGATCTCTAAGTTGGCAAACCTTTTTATAAAGCTTGAAACCGCCACCTATGAGCTGCCTTGCAACGAAATTAATTACTGCCGGAGGAATAAAGGCCAGTTTAATATCCAAATTTCCTATTGTCCTGCAAATTTTAAAGTAGAAAGAAGAAAATGACGGAGAAAATAAAATGTGGCAATTTTTGATTCATTCAACACTTAATCTGACTACATCCCTTCCCACTTATACACAGCTTTAGGCTCTCCATTTTGTAGATTTAAATGCTATTTTGTTAGACAGTAGGGAATCCCGTTAAATTTGCATCTCTATTACTTAAGCACCATGGATGGATGCACTCTAAAACGATCAGTCTGTTATGCGTCAATCTCAAACAAGTTGGGGCAACGACATGAGTCCTTTGCAGGCATTCTACTCTTTTCCGAGGATTTTTCAAAATTTGACTATTTTTATGCTGACGACTTAAATCAACCTTTTGCTTTATTCGGGCTTGGATTGACTATGCAGAGCTCACATAGGCAAGCTTCACTCACTCCACAACATCACAGTTGAATCATGAGGTAAAACTTTAGTACCACTAAGGTCCATTAAACCCCAATGATCTTGAACAGACTCGGTCACAACTCGGCTTGTACAACGATATTAAGAACGGAACCCCACAGGAAATGGAAACCATTGTAGATAAAGGCAATGGTTAGTGTTCTATCCTTTCTCATTGCACATAAACTCAAATTTTTTGCCAAAATAGCCTGCATGCCACCCATTTTCCTGATATATCTAATCATATTGCTGGTGCTTCTGTTTTTACTTAATAGATATAATGTACCACATGAAACCTGTCCCGGTTTAAGTTATAAGTACTTGGATATAAAGAAGTGTGTGTTACCTGAAGTAGCTTCTATTATTTGTAACTTTTTGTAGAGCAAAACCTCCCACAAGATCAACTCGTACAACATCCTGTTCATTTGGTATCCCATCTTTGGAATAACCGTGAGTACTTCTATCAACGCTATCTAAGTCAGAGATCTGGAAAAAAGACACAGGAATATGATTATGTAAGTGTAGATAGTTAAGGAAAATACAAAACATTAACGAGCCTCATGGACTTTCACGAGCTTACCGTATTGGCAACCACAACTATAAGACCATCTTGAAAGTATTCAAATGCAAATAAATGTACCACAGCTTCCCTTGCTGACAATGGCCTTGAGAGCTTCATCCTTTCTTACAAGTAATTAAATATATATTAGCACATTTAGGAGCAGCATCAGAATGCAATGAACAATACAATAGGAGGACCAACCTTACTAAACATATTTGTTCACCAGTTCTGACCTTTTGCAAGCACTTGGATGCCGCGATCTTAAAAGTTGGAATTGTAGTTTGTGGCCACCTGATAAGAAAGTGGCACAATTGTTAATCTCGAATGCAGTTGTTACCAAATGAATCACTTGAAATGGAATTTTCATCTTGTTTTCTGTAGTTAGAAATAGTTTTCACCACTTCTTGTAGAGCTCTGCCTCCCATGAGATGCATAAACCTGAAATAGAAATTTTTGCTTACATTAAGCTTTTCCACTACTAAAGCAACAGTCCAACAACGAAGACGAGAGATATATCATTGAAGTCTATTAATGTAGCTTACAAACATCTATTGGACCATCCACATAGCCTTCAGCTAGGAGGGTGTGATAGGGAGTGCCTTCTGGTCCCTCTCGATACATAATACGGATCTCCTCTGTATCCTGTTTTACCTGCCATAGTTAAACCTACTGGATTATGCCAAAAATATATGTTAAAGGCATACCTCCATCCTTAACCGGATTATAGTGCTACTAAAACAAGTGACAACCACTACTTATCAAATTAGTTTACGAGAAACATAAACATAGACGGAGTATTGTTTCAAGAATTAGATAAAAGTGACATTTGTATGGGAAAGATAGCATACTTTCCAACCACCACGTGATGCCTCGGAATCAGTTACTGATGCACTCCTCAACATGCTAAGGAAGTTTGCCACTTCTTTTGTTCTTCTGTCTACTAGATTCTCACTACATTCTGCCACTGCCAGAAAAGGAAAAGTATGTATTTGATGTTATAGATTTTGTAGAAATTAGTTCGATGACATATAACTGAAATTGACTTAGGACTGACTGTGAAGATCACACTCTGATGAGCTTAGGATTTGATTCTTGACAAGGGTCTTAAGCATATCATAGTCGACAAGATCATCAGACGATAGTGTCTGATCCAGTCTACTTCTGTACTGAGAGATGTTATCAGTGTCCTCCATATTGAATCTCCAAGAAAAAGGAAATAGTCCTCTAAAATTCATGAAAGCCAAAATCTTTAGTAAATAAACCGGTTTTGTAAACAAAGCACAAGCATACCAACAAATGTCTGTAAATCATAACAATATATCAAAGTTTTTACGAATAAATTTTATCACTCGAGATATATCCATGCAAAATGTACTTCTGTTAATATGACATTGTCAAAACTCAATTGTACACAACAAGGTGCAACCAATATGTAACATGAACCAAAGTGCTAAGTACTATTTTGGGATTCTTTAGCATGACTGAAGAATACAAAAATGTTACAGTCAGTCTACCACCTTGACCTCTTCAAATATTGTATCCAACATCATTATCCAACATGGGCTCAAAATCACATTTGGGTGTGCAAACAAAGTCCCACATTGACAGCTGAAAAGAAAAAGAAGCTACATATAAGGTGTAGTGATACTATTAATGATGTCTCAGCCTTTTGGAAAAATCCACGCAGACTTGACCAAAGCAGATAGTATCACACCGTGGTAAGAGTAACTCTTAATGGTGTGGTGCCTTCTGGGCAAAACTGTACGGTCTTGGCCCAAAGAGGCTAGTATCTTTCACTTGGTTGTTTCAGCCCTAACACAAACACACTTCCATCCCCATCTTTTTCCACTCAGAAAACCAAATATAATCACCAAAACACACCCACATAATCATATAAGGAAACATATTCATACTCTGCTAGCTTGTAATGAGCATAATAAATAAAAGTAGCAATTGGAATACTTACTAAAGGAGAGAACAAACCTTCAAAAATTATGATTTAGTTAAAAGTGCATATGTTCATCAAAGTCTCAGCTCATTCAGAAGCTCTTCTTAAAGTACTCCAGTTGGAATATTTTAGTTTTGTGAATAAGCTAAGAAGGAAAATAAAGAATTTAAGGCAGCAGAGTAGCAGATCTCTAGAGAAAGTTAATGATTGAAAGGGGCAAATTCAGATGATATGAGACCACCAAGGTGGATATTTAACGTGGGATTTTTGTTTAATTTGCAAACAACGAAGCAGAATTAATATGGATGAGGATTCAGAAGCAGAGTTATTCCATATGCTTCCAAAGAGCGGGCAGTCTTTGCACAAAGCATCTCGCGTTAGCAGTGTTTAAATAAGGAAAAGTGTGACACAGACAACTTACATTAGTAACTGCTTTCACGGTTCGAATTCATGATCTATTGATCACACGAACAAAGACAACTTTACCAAAGCTAAAAGAATAAACAAAAAGTTAGAAATAAAATATATTTATAGGAAAGATAAGAGTAAACAAAAGGCAAACACACATTGAAAATGTTGTTTTTAATAAGAATATGGAATCTGCATCTTTTCTTTTGAAAAAAAAAAATTGAGCATTTATTTACAAGGACATATTGTTGATGCATTTTGGTATTACCAAGTACTCTTTTCAAATAAATATTGAAATCTGATTTAATAGAGAGATTAAAGAATTATTATGACACCTTTTTGAAGATGGTAAAGTAGGCATAAAGCAAGATAGTCTGCTCGGAAGTGTTGAAAGGTGTTTTTCTAAAAAAAAATATTATAATTATTTGTATTTGAGCTCGATTAATTTCTAATTAATTCAATTATACGAATTCACGTCATCGTATATGTCCTCAAAGGAAAAAAAAATACTTCCCAATCTACGANCTAATTAATTCAATTATACGAATTCACGTCATCGTATATGTCCTCAAAGGAAAAAAAAATACTTCCTATCTAAACTTTCTATTTTTCAAAATTTCTAACTAAAAGAATGAAAATTTTTCATCCGTCCAACTTCAATGAAAGTTGGAATTTGGGAAAAGTCATGTACTCTAGCGAAGATCATGGGAGACATGTACGATGTACCTATGATACAAACAATGCATAAGACATCGATACTTTCGTTAAAAGTTTCAAACAAGTAAAATACATAAAATTTTGTTATTTCATATCATTTTTTGTCACATAATTATGATAAGTTAACATAGCTTGAAGTAAAGTTTGTGTGTAAATAATGTGGCCTGATGGTCAATGAAGTGTGAAAAAGATTTCACGATATTCATATTTATACTAATATATATGCTGATGAAAAATAACAGATACTCAATAAAATAATAGAAAAAGAATGTATGTAAATATTTTAGGTACTTTTATTTGTCTAAAAGCATGATGGATCAGCATCAGAAATCAGAGACGAAGCCAGTGAGTATGTTACGGGTTCAGATGAACTCAATAACTTCAATTCAAATTTTATATTTACTTTGAAAAAATTTATAAAACATGTGCAAATTATTAATTTAAAATTTAATAATATAACAAAACTAAAATCCCGAATACATAAACTTTAAAACAATGGAGTTGATGGTTAGGAATTAAGATTCCGGCGAGATGGTGCTAGGTAGAAAGCATCAACTTTGTAATAAATATACTTTGAAAAAAGAAGAATTTATTCTTGAATAGAAAAAGTTTTATTAAAGTGAAAGTAGTTCAAAAAAGATGTGTTATGAAAGGAAAAAAGGCAAAAGGGGACAATAAAAGCAAGATATAATAACATATTTGGTTCGGATTCAATTGAATTTATTATTTTCGACACGAATTATGTATTAATAATATGAAATGAAAGCAATTTAAATTATATAAATATTCATTTCACATTTGATCATTTTCCTCGTGGCTCACGAGTTAGGATTTCACAATTTACACACTTTATTTGGAATATTTCAAAAATGTTTGACACTATTTTATTTGTATACAATTTCTATAACGTTGAAAAACTCGAAATCTTTAAGAGTTTTAAATTTTAAACTACGTTGTCATATTCTTATATTGAACTAATTTTTCAATAATTACTTTATTATTTTTCTTTCAAATTGTCAAATTAGTATTTTTAAACTCGTGCCTAATCACATATTCATATCAAATAGAATAAAGGAATACATACTAAGAAAATCTTTCACATCGGCCCATGAGCTCAGTTGATTGGGCTTATCAACATTTACTGGGTGATTCGCATGAATGTCCCTATTTTGGGATAGTTTTTAATTTTTGCTTTTTAGTTTTGTGATTTTTAATTTTTGTCTTTTAATATTTTAAGTAAAAAAAAAGTGCTCAAAAATTCTCTTAATAGCAAAAATTAAATAAATAAATAAAAATCACAAGACATAACTAAAATTCGCAAGACATAAGTTTTCGCCCAATTTATGCCTTAAGGCATAAATTCGCACTGGTTATGTCTTATGTCTGGTAGGCATAAATTAAGTAACATGACTTATTTCTGATAGGCATAAAGTCATGTTATTAAACTTGTGTCCACTTCTGTCCATGTTCAATAATATGAAATTATGTCTACCAGACATAAGTTAAGTAACAAGAACTTGTGCCTAAAGGGCAGAAGTTCATGCAATTGAAATTGTGCCTAGGCCTGGGCATCGAGCCGAGCCCGAGCCAAGCCTAACCGAGCTTGAGCCAAGTCTTACCGAGCTTTAAATAGCACTGAGCCGAGTCGAGCCGAGCCGAGCTCAACCGAGCTTTTCTATATTTTGACCGAGCCCGAGCCGAGTTGAGCCGGCTCTTTTTTATCTAGACTTTTTTATATTTTTGGTAAATTTTATTACCTAATTAATACTTATAGATCTCAAGACATTTTCTCAATAATTCAAAGAACTTACACCCACCTTAATAAAAAGAATATCAAAGGATTATAAGTTGACAAATAATATTTTTTTTTGTAATTGTAAGAAGAAAAATAATATTAGATTTTTTAAAAATTGAAAAAAATATAAACACATTTGACAACAACAAAATCAACGAATATGTATTATGTTTGATTTGACTTGATTTTAATCATTGATAGTTAATCATTGATAGCTTAATTTGATTGATTTTGATTATAATAAAAATCGACTCAATCAAAATATCAACACTCATACTGGTATAGTAAGCTTAAGTTGCATTGTGTTAAAATTTACTAGCATTGGATAAATATTAATTACATAATGTTAAATTAATATAATATGTTATTAATTTTCTAATGTACTTTTAATTGAGCTTAATGAAAAGATATTATTTCTTAAATCGAGCTAACTGAGCCAGCTCAATCGAGCCTGAGCTTTGATCGAGCGAGCCGAGCTCCAGCTGGCCTGCTCTTGCCCAGGCCTATATTTTTGTGCCTAAGGATCGTGTGTTAATTGCATGAACTTCTGCCTATAGACACAAGTTCAATAACATGAAATTATGCCTTTGGGCACAAGTTCTCGGCTCTATAGGCAAAAGTTCGCGTAATTAAACTTTTGCCTAGCAAAAAATTTGAACTTGCAATTTTTTTTTTTTTTGAATTTTTTTTTAAAAATATTAGGATATTTTTGTTTAATTTTTATTATTTAAAATATTAAAGAGCAAAAATTAAAACCAGTCTAAAAATAGAAGCAATCGGCACAAAAACTTACTTACACTTATCATAAATTGACTTAATTAAACAAATGTAGATTTAGATAGAGACTATTTGTTTAATTTGATTAATCCCATGAAAAATGGTATTATTTCCACAAAACACAAATTTTAAATGCAAAGTTTCATATTTATTTTTTATTATTCTTCCACCCTTGAAGTTCGGGAAAATTCCCAATTTGCAGGGATGACTATGGGACGGGGCAGGGCAGAGTGGGTTTTATGGGGGCAATGCGGGTTGCACTTTTGTGAAACAGAGCGGGGCAGGATCGATATGCAGAGCGAGAAGAATTTAATTCTTTATTTTTGTGCAAGAGTGCTTCCTTCTTGTGGGGAAAAGATAAATCAAGAAAGTGAGCCAGTTGGTGTCGGATAAAGAAGAGATTGACAGAAAATCTTCGTCTGTTAAAGACAGTAGCCATGGTGGTAGCAGCAAAAGGGAGGAAAAAGAGAAGAGAATAAGAGAGATTCTCACGTTGGTTCTAAAATTGTAGAGTTATTTGCATTCGAAACTAGAGTTAGAAACGCTTTTATTTCGTTTAGTCTCCCATTCTTCATTCTTCTTCTCGAATCCAATGGGGACTTGTGATATTGAGTCGATTATATCACAAGTTAGAACTAGCCAGTTTGATCATCTTGTTATTTCTTGGTCTTTTCGTTGTGTAAAAATAGCAAATTATGCGGGGCAGGTTCATGCAAGGCGGAAGGGGCGGAGCGAAAATAATAAATTGTGCTATGCAGGGTATATGGTGGGTTAAAATCTTTGTGTGTTTATGCTGATTTATCCAGCAATCCACCAAAATCTGGCCATTGTCATCTTTAATAGAAAGGCAAAGAAAATGAAAATCAGGTGCTTTCTTTTTTAAGAAAATAAATACCCTTAAGTATTCCTTCTATCTCACTTATAGACACCATTTTTTTTATAGTCAGTTTTAAAAAAAGGATACATTTTGTCACATCAAAATTCGTTTCTTATATTTTTAGACTAGTGCTTAATCAAATACTTCATGTAAATTGAAACGAAAGAAATATTATTGTTAGAGCTAATTTGAATATGTTATTTGATTAAAAGAGAAATTATACTCTTTAAGTCAACTAATAAATCATTCAAGCATACAACTATGATCATTAGAGTAGTTAATTGAACATTTGGTATTTTGTTCTATTATATGATTGATTTTCGTATATGAAACCAAATTGTCAAAGTCAATGATGTAAATGTTAAGTTTGTTATTAATTAATGATTATATTGGTATTGTATGATCACTTTATTTAGAATTTATTTCCAAACAATGTAACTCTTATTTTCATATTGCAAATGGCACCACATATTGTTAACATTTATTATTATTTTTTTATTTGATATTTCGATACTCATATTAAAATCTAATTAATTCAAATTCATATTGAGCAGAACTCATTCGAAGATAACGCTTTAGAATGATTTTTCATACCTAAAATTTAAAATTAAAACTTCTTATTAAAGAAAGAATAGTCTCGTTCATAACATCACCTTTGATGTCATATTCATAATAAGTTGTATGCAATTAATTGATATCATTTTTTAATGTGAAATAATGAAATAAGCAATTGGGGCATCAAAAGTATTAAAATCATCCTACCAGATAAATCAAGCTGTTATCAAATGAAAAATGAAATTTTATGCTTTTCAACAAGTATAGCAACATGCTTAAAAGGATTTATCATATTATTTAGTACAAATAGTGATAAAATAATTTTGAAATTAATTAATAACTCATATAAAATATGAGATAAAAATTATTTTTGCGATTTCAAAATTATTATTCTTATCTCACGTACCAAAAAGTTACAAAAATATACTATTCCTTAAGCAAATTACCCCAACTATAAATCACATAACCATATCAGCAAACTAGGTCACAAAAATTATTTGTAATTTTAATTTGTTTGTCTAACTTTCTTTTTTTAATTAAAAGTTTAAAAATAAAATATTTTTTTTAGTTTTTTTATATTTTTTATATGTTTTATATTTTTTAAATTAAAACATTATAAAACACTTTAGCTATAGTTATATATTTTCATTATGTTTAAATTTTCAATTATTAAAAAATAATATATTAAAATATAATTTTTTAAAAATTAAAATTAAAAATATTTTTATTTTTTTAAATTATGGATTTATTTTTTTAATAGTAATTTTAAAAGAGGATATTTCTTTTCTCTTTTTAAACTCTTGTTCATGCCTTTGATTAATCAAAGATAAGAGAGATGTTTTAAAACTCTCGAATAAAGAAATGAACACAAATTACTTAATTTGTATTTTGATCTTATTAAAGCTTGCAAATTACAAATAAAGAGTATAAATGCTTTTAGCACTTTAGTTAAACTACTCAAAATATTCATACTAATAAATAAAATTTCTTATATTAAGATCCAAAATAATGTATTACAAACATGTAGAGGCGGACTGTAATTAAAATTTACGAGTTCAATTTTTTTCAGATTTTAGGATTGAACCTGATATATTTTAAAATTATGGATTCATATCTATTATTTAATGTAATTTTAATAAATTTTACACTTAAATTTATACTCTACGCTCAAAAATTATAATTCAATTGAATCCATAGGTTATGTATTACATCCGCCTCTGCAAACACGACTAACATCTTATTAATTTAAACTAACTTTAGATTATAAATAGTTCCCAATATTTGCTGTGAACTTAAACGTCACATCTGAAAAAAAATATTATACCACAAATAATAAATAATACAAAAGATATATAACACTAATTTTTTGGGTATGTGTACCTAAATTTTTGGTGTATGGAACGTGCTCATTAAGGAGAGAGAGTCAAATAATTTATTTTTTTTACTTTATTGATGTATGATATTTATATTGAAAATTGATTAAAATTTAAATTTAGCATGATATAATCTATTTATGAGGAGTGAGGTTCAATACTGAATTTGAGGCAACTCCGATGTGTGCTCCCAGGAAACCAGATAGTTGCGGAGGATGAAAATACCTCCAAATGTGCATGTATATACTGCCATGATGAATAATGGAATCCTGAACTTCTTTAGAAGATTCAGATAATGCTCCTCTTTTTGAGTTGACTTTAAAATTTAAATTAAACTTAAAATCAAATTTGATAAATATCAATTATTTAACTACAAACTCATATGGATAAAGTTTGAAGAATTTGATGCATAGCTCAAAAAATCTAAAAAATTGATTTTAGCCTATTTATTTTTAATTTCATATTTTTAATTTTAATTTGTTTGTTTGTGAATTCCAAGTTTCAAGTTGATTTTAAGAATTTTTTAATTATATTATTTTTTATTTCAAGTCGACATCAGAATATATCATTCCGCGAAAAATAGACTTTGCTCGCATGAAACAAAGCATACAAGAAAGGATAGAGTGGACTTTAGAGGACGTTGAGACATCTCAAAACTTTAAATCAAGCATGAAAAGAAGCAACCAAAATAATAAATAAATAAACCAACACGCATATTTAGGAATAATGATATTTAGTCCCTTAATTCATTAATAAATTATCATTTATACAATGTATAAAATTATCATTTAAAAATAAAATATTAATTTTAATTAATAAAACTATGTATTTTTAGTTCTTTTGTATAGAATATTATATTTAGATTTTATTTCCATATATATATCTTAAAATTTTGATTAATGATATTTTTTCTGTCGTTTTCTTTTATTTATCATGTTTCGCTTTATAAGAGTTATTAACTAATTTCTAAGCTAAATCTAAATTATATTAATTCAATATTTAAAATTTAAGATTTAGATATTTCATAATTAGACGAGAAATACTATAAGTTGCAATCTTTCTCATATTAATATGATGAAAAGCATTCAAGGGTGTGACCTAGTGGTCAATGAAGTGGGTGAGAACCATGAGACTTCAGGTTTAAACTCCCCAGCAGAGGCAAAAACATTAGGTAATTTTTTTCCATCTGTATTCGTGGAATTAGTCAAGGTGCGCGTAAGCTGGCCCGAACACCCACGATTATTAAAAATGATGAAAAATACATTTTAAAATGTTGATCAAAATTTATATAGCTTGACTATCAAAAATGAATGACAATAAAAAAGAAAGAAGAAAATATATACTTAATAGTACATAGTCAATTTTAATAGTATTATTTTAGTTCTTTTATCTTTTATCATTCTTTTATTCAAATTTCTAAGTGCAAAGTCCTTTTTTTTCCACCAATAAAACGCCACTAATCTTCCCATTATTTTTTTTGAAGTCCAAATTCATTTCTTTCAACCAAAACGCCACAAATCTTCCCTCTTTTTTTTTTCTTTTTTTTTCGACCCTCATGTCAACCTTGACTTCAAAAATTTTTAAAACCAAATAAAAATCACTCCCATAATTCTCATAAAACCAAACTCTTTAATCTGGCGAATAACACACCACCATCTCCGATCACACAAGTTCCGACGCCACCAATAGCGTGTTCGTCGGATCCGAGGAAATCGGAGGGTTCGGGTATGGTATTGGCGTATCATTAGGTATCGTCCTCTTTATTTTAACCATCACGGTAACTTTATACTTTTATACTCGAAATCAAATGACAGAATTATCGCCAAGAAGACTCGAACATAATTGTGCAGTGGAAATTATGGGGATTGATGAGGCAACACTTTTGAGTTATCCTAAGTTGTTGTACTGGCTAAGGTAAATAATAATTATAATAAGGAGTACTCATCATCATCAACGCCAACTTGTTGTACCATATGTTTAGCAGATTATATGACAGTGACAGCGTTTAGGTTGTTGCAAAGATTGTGGACATTTGCCTCACTTGAAATGTGTGGATCCTGTTTATGTTGAATCCAAGCTGTCCAATTTGTAGAACATCTCCATTGCCAACACCACAATCTACTCCTTTGGCTGATGTTGTTCCTTTTACTTAGACCTTCCGGATTGATGCTGCATGCTTAGATTTTTACTCTTTTTTTGTCGGGTTGGCAAACAACGCGTTTGATCTCGATCAGTTGTTGGTAAATTTAATTTTACTTCTTGTGATATTTGACTATTTGAACACATTTAACTTTTTGATTACTTGAAATGTGCATTGATCCCATTGCATATGAATATACACAAATTTCTGAATTATTAACCGTTCCATCTCTCGTCGAGGAAACGACCTTTTTAATTATCTAGATGTTATGTTAAATTTATGTTGTTACTCAATAGTTTAGGATAATAATATACAGTCAAACCTCTTTATAATGGTAGTGTTTGTTTGTAAATTTTATAGCTACATAAGAGGTGTTGTTATATATCTACATTGACAGCAAATATCTAGTTTAATGATTTTGAAATTAAGAAGAAGAAATATATTTGTAATTTGTTAACCAATTTAACTAAAAATAGAAAGAGTAGTGAATGTATATAAAAATAAAAAATAAAAGCACTATTAGTCTTTCCTTGTGTGTTACGATCATAACTAGTGGACATTATTTAAATATAATTTTTTTAGATATTCGTACTTGAAATTACTTATATGCATGAGATTAACGATGTTTACATAAATATTTTAATGTTTATTTTATATATGATATATTTCTTACAGAATATTATGACACAATATTTGAGTATGATCACATAGAGGGGCAATCAAGTATCGTCATATAAGTAGAATGTTGTTATAGAGAAGTAAAATATAATATGAAAAATCAGTTTTGGAGAAAACCATACTGTTATAGTGAAATGTTCTTATAGTGAATGGTTATTATAACGAGATTTAACTGCACTTAAATATAATTTAAATATAAACATATTTTATATAAAGAAATCAAAATACGTATTTAATCAATTAAAAATTAAATATAATGAGTCATACACTATAAAGACCAAAATCAAAATTTAAGTACTCTGGGTGGACTAAACATGTTATTCTCTCCTTTTTTTTTCTTAACGGCATCAAATTCTTGATGTTGTTTAACTCCTTATCTTCTTATCCTCTTTAAAGAGGAATATTGGTGACAGAGGCTAAGCTGAGCATGCCTGTCCAAGTGAGTTATAACCAATTATAATATTGACCAAAAATTTCTATACTAGCGACCGCAAAATTTTGTAGCTAAATAATAAAAATTTGTATTAATTTCATTTAGTTGCGGATTAGTGATAGAGTATAAGAAAATTCAATTAGCAAGAAGCTTTTTTGACAACAGATTATTGGGGATTATCGAAAATTTCATAGTTAATTTCATATTTTCATAGATACTCTAATTAGAATTCACTAATTCGTAAAATAAGTTTGTTAAATTTGTTGTTGTTTTGAGAAAATAGATTATTATTGAAGTTTGTTCTTATGATATTTGAAACTTATGTTTCAAATTTGAGCTTATTTAGAGCAGATTTGGTTATTGAATCGTGTGTTGAATTACTGAAATTTGATGAAGAATATCATTGTCGGGGTAAAAAAATCCATCTGATATTGTATTTAAATGCATGAACTTAAATAGTATGTGACTGAAGTACAAACAAAATGGTTGAACTTGTTATATATGATCGAAGTGTATGCAAATGCTTGAAATTACATAGCTATGTATATGTAGGCTGAAGCTCGTTGTATATCGATCTACCAACTTCAGACACAATTTATAACTTCAGATATGAAGTTTTGCTACTTAGTCCTATAGTATGTCTGAAATTGTTTCGAAATGGCAGTGTTTACAACAAAATTCGGTATAATTAAATTTATATGAGATCAAGAACTGCAACATAGATTAAATCGCAAATTTAAGTTTACTGAGATAAATTAAATAATAACAGTTAAAGGATTAATGAATGAAATTTATGTAAGACAAGTTTTATTAATATAGCAAGAAGTGAGGATTATCCAATGATATCCTGATTGGGGATATTTGAAGCCTCTAGAACCTCAACTGTCCAAAACTAAAAGCCGCCAACGTGCAACGGTGGTAAAGAGAAATAGCAAAGAGCATATGAGAGCAAGAAAATAATCGAGTTGTATTTCACCGTTCATCTTCATTTTTAGCATCTATTTATAGTTTTTTGCTACAGTACTACGACCAATCAAATGGCTCAAATTAGGCCCTACAGTACATAATGGCAGCCGATATTCGCATTAGGTCATTATAGACACCAACAATTAGTTTGTTGGCATAGTAGGTCCCTTGCACGATCTTACCTACATGTTGTTGTCACTTCATCATGCCTTCAAACTCTAACTGTTGTCACTGGACCCGGAGTCATCATCCTCTTCTTGTTATTTTTTCACCGTTATCTTCTACTATCTTTTCCCATGTCCTAGAGAGTGATGATTTTAAATAATTCATTAAACCTTGTCTACTTTTCCTTTAATTAACTCGCCATAACTTTATTCTCGACACCTCAAATAACATGTGACACTATATATTTCTTTCCATATGTTTGAAATTATATTCCCCCTCGTATAAATAGAGTTACAATATTTTATAAACTTAAGTGAATGGTCAAAAACAACAACCCCAAAATCGTCTATCTATGCACTTATCCCGTGTGCGACTACATTATGTTAGATCCAACTTGTTTTGCTTTTATTTAATTTGAGGTCCATTGACCTTGTAAGTTAATTTATAAAACGTTTCGATATAAAAAGAATCAATTGAGGATATTAATTATTTTTTCTGTCACGATAGAAATTTTTATTTTTATTCAAAACATAAATTCGGATCTTATTAAATCTTTATGTTAACTTTTTATTTTTGTTTGTGTATGCATTAATATGCTAGATATAATTCAGAATCATTTGGTGACGTAAAGAAAGAAATAATATTAATGTCATTGTCATGTAACATAAAAATACATAAAAACAAAAAATAGGCATCATATAATATGTACATGACCACCTAAATCTTTGGTGCATGGAACGTGCAATTAGTAGAGTACTCATTTAAGAAGAGAGAGAGAGTCAAACAAATTATTAACTAACTATATAAACAGACTTATAATTAATTTACTATTGGCTAAAGTTGAAGAAACTTATCAGAAAAAGATGTTGCTCACATGAAACAAACTTAAGAAAATTATAGATCATATAGGACGTTGACATCTCAATACTTTCCATCCAACCATGAATTGTATTAAAAAAATAAAAATATTTTTAATATAATTTTATATGTGTAATATAAATTATATAATAAAATATTATTATGTTTTATAATTTTTCAAAATTTATAAATTGCTATTTTTCTTAAGGGAGTATATCTCAGAATATTGATTGAAGTTTATATAGTATGATTGTCGTAAAATGAAACGTATTTTGGGACGCTGAGTATAATCTATATATTCTATATATATTCACGAGAAAAGAATTTTTTTCTTTTTATTAAGTAGTACGTATTCTTTTATGTTCGTTTTCATTTGAAGTCCAAATTCATTTAGTTTCAATCAAAACCGTTGACTTCCATATTTTCTTGACCATTTCCTTAATTTTGGTCTATAATACCACGCCAACCAACCCAAACCACTTCATAATTCTCTTTAAAAACACATCATGAATAACACCACCACACCATCGCCGATCCAAGTTCCGGCACCACGGGTTCCTCGGATCGGCAATATCGGAGGGTTCGGCTACGTGGATCGCGTCTCGTAGGTATTCTTCTTTAATTACAACTATAACTCTACCTCATATTTTTGTACTCGAAATCAAACAACAGAATTGCCACTACCAAGAAGAAGACACAGAATTAGTCAAAGCACGCCATAACAACATGATCATGTTCAAGACGACAACAATTGTATAGTCGATATTATTGGTCTCGACGAGACAACCCTTTTGAGTTATCCTAAGTTGTTGTACTCTGAAGCTAAGGTAAATCACAAGGACTCAACAGCTAGTTGTTGTTCCATATGTTTAGCTGATTACAAGAATAAGGACATGTTGAGATTGTTGCCAGATTGTGAACATTTGTTTCACTTGAAATGTGTGGATCCTTGGCTTATGTTGAATCCAAGTTAGTTCAAGTTTTAGAACATCTCCATTGCCAACACCACAATCTACTCCTTTAGCTGAGGTAGTTCCTTTGGCAACTAGACCTTTGGGATAATCATTTACTAATTCAGATTCACCTAACATAAGGGTCGACTTTCTATCAGAGATTTCTTCATTGGTAATGACATAATTAGTTTCTTCATCTTGTTTTCTTTTTTTTAATTGCCTATGTAAACTGTAGATTAATTAGTTCTTCTTCTACTTTTTAAAAAATTACATTAACCCCATTTCTGAAAATTATCATACAGTTGTAAAATATTAGTCCTTCAAAGGGAAATACGATATATTAATAATTATGATCTTCAATTTTGTGTTATTCGATTGTTTTTTTTTTTTAAATTCCTATTTTTGTTTTGGGATCTTATAAGAGATAATTTAGGACTAAAAACAATTAGGGCGGTTATTGATTAATCACGATAATGAAAGAAACTAATCCCAATGTAAAATTTCGAACAAGTAAATTTGTACTACAATTTTCCCAAAAATATTTAAACTTGAAAGAAATTTTAAAAAATTCCTTGACAAAAGGTGTTAAATGTATGCTATATATCTCTAAAACCTAATATTTCACTTAGATAAGCTATGTAATTTTTTGAGAACTCTTAAAGACCACAGCTTCACTCCTGGTAATTTGCATAACTTGCAAAATTTAATGTATTTTTATATTTAGTTGATTAAAATTTTTGAAAATATATTTTTTAAAATAGGAAACGGAGGAAAATGATTTCTTAATGAAAATAAGAAAAATAAGTTTCACAAGTAGCATTTTACATTTATTATATCTTTCTATCAGGTTACGTCCTTCAACACACCTCATTCGCCCCTACCTCCCATGATATTTGTCATTTGCTTTTTCAATGATGCTACTAAATAGTCACTGGGAATATGATCAATTTACTTATCTACTTGTATATTATCTTTCAATTTGTTATTTCTTTTTCTTTTCGCTTAATATTTAAACCTTACTAAACAAACAAGTTGGTATAATCAATCTTGCTATTTGGGTCAGCCTAATTGTGCATGTTCTTAAATTACGTTTATAAATTTAATTATATCATTTTAAAGATAAACAATCATGGCAACAACGCAACGGATTTAATTTCACCCTTCCGATGGATAAGAGGCAAAAGGCTTTTGTGTTGGAAAATAATACACTACTGAAATATTCTAATATATGTTGTTCGTAATACATTCATACACAACATATATAGACATGTAAAATAGATGAATGAAATTAGAATATAATTCAAGAATTATCTCTCAAGTATGAGCATATTCTTCAACAATTCCACATTAATATTCAAACTCTTTCGATACTTGAGTGAGAAAGTATTATTCGAAAATCTTGCATCTTTTTTAGATTAGAAAGACATTTGTATACAGACACGTTTTTTCAATCCAAACCTAGACCAAAGATGTTTTTATTTCCTTCTCCGTCAAGAAACAAGATTGGTGGACAAATCAGCGGTACGTACTTGGTAACTGTTGCTGCTGACAAGTGAAAGGTAATATTCACGGTTTAGTTAAAAATTGATTCAAATAGGAAAATTGAATCAAACAATAGTTGTTTGAGTTTGGTTTGTTAAAAGCCGATAATTTTTTATTTTATTTGATTTCACTAAAACAAACCGAATAAAATCGAATACAAACTGATAAATTATATACACAATTTACACTACAATCTGTTAATCTTGGCAAATAATTTTAAATGTTTTAGTAATTTTTCATCAATTTTTTTATCTCTAATATGATAATGAACTGACATCTTATGTCTATTTCTTAAAAGAAATTCAATATGAATGCAAACACATTTATTTAAAGTAACGACTATGAGATTTACCTTTTTTATTTTTATTTTTTAAACTTTATTCCCTTGTTTAATATATATAGATCTTAAGTCATTTTCTATAATCTAAGAAAATTATAGCTCCTATAATAATAAAAGGGTAATAACTGATTATAAGTTGGAAAGAGGAAAAGTTTTTTCTAATTGTTAAAAAAATAAAAAATTTTTTTATTTTTTTTAGTTTCTTAAAATATTAAAACCGAATAAACCCACAAATAACCAGACCGATGGAAATTGTATTATTTGGGTTGGTTTGATTTTGCTAATTAAAAATTGATTAAATTGGTCCGATTTTGGGTTTAACCAAAAACTGACCTAAACTGACCCATGAATACCTCTAGTGGCAGGTATCCTAGAGTTAGTCAAGGTATCCAAAAGCTTTGTCTAAACACCATGATTACTAAAAAAATTCTTGAGTCATGATTAAATATGGGCAATAACAAAATCACAAAATTAATTATTATGATTGCATATTATGAAAATAATTCAAAAATATATTTTGAATTATTCTTATCATATATAATAAATACAAATCTTTCCATTAGAATGAGTAATACATTAATTCTGCTATTCTTACCATCAATTTTAAAATCTAGACCGAACTACTTAAATAAAGGGTTGAATTGTGCGAATCTCAAATTTTTACCCAACTACTAAAATAAAGGGTTGGATTGCTGACTCACAAGACAAGCCCATTTTGACAGCTCTTGAAGTGTTATAAGTCACACTTTTCTTTTTCGAGGTCGAGTAGAGACTAGAGAGTAACAATCGTTTGGATGGTTGTTATAAATTGCACTATTTTATTAATTTAAATATAATATTTATTTTAATTATTATTTAAATTTTATTAAATCGTATTGTTGAATTTACTGTTAAGTAATGAGATTTAAAAAGCCGATTTATGTACCATTGATTTAGTGTGATTTAATGCTGTTAATTTATTTTTTTCTTTATTTTGTCTTTTTATTTATTATGTTTTATTTTATTTTCTTCTAGCTACCTTTTTTATAGTAATCTCATCTCATACTCCATTTTTCGGTAGAGTTTATCCTTATTGATGTATGACATTGTAATGATTCTATTTGACGGTTGTTACATATTGTTTTATAATTATTGTATCATATTGTATGTTGTATCATAATTTATTATTTTAATAAGTACAATATTTCGATAGATTATATCATTATCCGTCATTACATAATATCACACATCAATAATTTAAAAATAAATCTATAAAAAAAGTAAGGTACAAGGTAGAGGTATTATAGAAAGACAAAATAAAAAATAAAATAAGATTACTTGATTACAAGGAAAGGTAAAATAAAAAGAAAATATAAGTGTGATGCACAAATTAATCTACATAAAATAAAATATAAATTTAACGATATAATATAATAAAATTTATATAATAATTAAAATAAATATTATATTTAAATAACCATCCAAATAAGTTGTAAACAATACAATATGATACATTCAAATTGGATTATGAAAAGAATTGGATTATAGCAAGCTTTAATGAGTTGGCATTGGCAATTAGTTATTAGGAAAAATAAATATGGATCGGTTTGCTGTTGCTTACGTGGCAGCATGCATGTTTGCCACGTAAGACCTAATAAAACTTCCACGTATTTAGTCTTCACCGTTATCTCTCTCGAAAAATTCTGGGACTCTGGTTGTTGTAAGAGATCAATCAAAATGGCGGTGAAACTATTCGTTGTTGCTCTCTTCTTCTCAATGTATTCTTCCCTCTCGCTTCAGCCAATTTCACCGACTTGGTTGCAGTGAGTTCATTCATTCTCAAATTCACAATTTTGTACATTTTACCCCACTTCCTATCAATTTAAGCATTCATGTTATTTTCTGTTGTGTGATTATGTTTCTGTGATATTAAATGACTTAGTATGTTAAGTATGATGTGAGAAAATAACCAGTGGTAGAATGGAAACCAATTTAATCTATTTTCAAAACAAAGACTTGATTGTTCATATTACTGTAAGCCTCGTACTCCGAATCAAGCCAAGTAAAATTGAAACAGAGGGAGTACTAAACTATTGACTGCAGGGCATAATCACAGTAATTGCCCTTGTATTTGACTGTTCATTCTTATTCTGGGTAATATCTTTTTGTTGCCCATACTTACATTGCTCATAAATTTCCGATTGACAGAAGGATTCTACTAAATTATGTTAATCCAGATTATCTTCAGAAAAGACATGGACACTAAACTGTAATAGTGATAATCTTGATTCCACCAGCTGGACTGTTTTTTGGTGTAATAATGCAGATAAGAAGGCCAACTATGCTGTTAAGGTCAGTGGAGGCAGATATAACTCCTTATCCTGTTAAAGGAGGTAAAGAGACTAATTTCAGTATTGCTGCAACTACAGGTAAATTTTTTGCGTGATAATGTATTACGATCCATCTTTTTTTTTGGTTTTAGTCTGTTCTCTCTTTTAGCTAAAGCAGACCTTGATGTAGTGGACGCGTGATCTTGTAATCATTAAGAAGCGTTGATTAATCTGTTGATTGTTGAGGCTATTGTGATTGCTCTCTTCATAGATTGAAATAATTAGCATTTCTTTGCCTGCGATAGGACCCTGTGCTTTTCTATGGAAAATGGCAGGTATGACTGTCGTGCACCAAACATAGTTGGATATGAGGAGGAAGAATATTGTGTTATCTTTGAAGGAGAATTGGGAGTCAAGGCACATGTGTGCTTTAGTACTATGTAATTTTGTGGTCCTCTTTGTTAGGCCTTTTCCTTTTTTCACTTTTTGATTATACACGCACCAAACTTTGTAATATGCTGTGAAATTTTATAAGTAAAATGACTGTTGTTGGTAAACTTGGTTTACTCATTTTGATTTTATGTCCGGCCTGTTGGCTTTGTTGGTTGGAATGACTAGAGCGCCACCTGAGGGGGTATTGAGCACGGAATTGAGCCTGAATAATTGAATTCATTGGGATGAAAGTAAAACACTTCACATGGTTATATATAAATTGTCAGCTGTATTCCGTGTGATCACTTACACTATGAAATATAGGTCTCCACCTTTTGCCTCTTTAAGTATTGTTATAATTTCATATATTATCAATTGCCCCAGTTCGTCTGTATTCTGTATCTTTCTTCTTTGTAGTTTCTTCTTGTGTGTGTGAAAGATTTGCAGTACACGAAGAGCACTGACCTCTCGAAATTGATCAAGCATTGAAACAGTGTGGTAATGGGATAAGAGTGGCTGAGTGAGTTTTCTCTTGCAGATGAGAATATCAGTGGAGGAAAGTTGGTGATTGACGTCAAGTACCTGTTCCTTCACGTCCACCAGGAAACCCATGACATTTGTGAAGAGACATCTTGCCCTGTGTCTGGTGATTTTAGGATTTCTCACTCTCAGGCCTTACCTGGAATACCCTCCTGTAAGTCATCTTTCGAGTTTTGCTATAATCTTGTCATGACATCATTTTCTGGTGTTTCATTCTGCATAAATTTCCTCTATAGTGTATGATGTGCCTGTCTCCTCTTTCTTGGATTGACTCTTAAAAAGTCTTCGAGCACATTCTGCTGTGTTTCATATGAAAGAACAAGGAAACCTATATGCGCTTTAAATCACAACTTATAGTTCTGTTAACTTATGCCCTGATTTTATTGCTTGTGATAAGCAGATCATATATGTTTTGAATGTTCATTATACCCCTTCATGACTCGTTTAGGAATAACCAATTCATGGGGCGTTGGCATCGTTGTGTGACAGTCGCAACTTATAGTTTTGTTATGTTCTAGTTCTATTGCTTGTGGTAAACAACCTCCAGTTTCAGTTCTCTTTGTTTTAACTGCCTGTCTGCCGCGCTCATTTTGTGAAGATATTCTTCCCCTTCAGCCTTTTATGATTCTTCACTCAAAGAAAGCTTCAAGTAGTCAGGCTCTCTTGTAGATCTATACAATATGTAAGTTGTTCTTCTACGCTTATTATAGCTGACAATGGCCTCTGTTATCCTACGTTTTGAATTGACGAAAAGATCTTTGCCTGTCTCTTCGTCGAACCTAACAAGAGTAGTTTTATTCCAAGGTTCAAAGTTCTTCATTCTTGTAATAGCTAGTTATTTCAGTTTTCTGTTAGCTGCTTTGGCTGTAGCCTCAGCTCTTTATTGGTCCTTAATCCAAAAAGAACAATTAATAAAACAAAGAAATGAAATCTTCCTGTGGGATTACGCTGATTCATATCTACTTACATTATCACCAGTCGTCAATTCTTGTTTCATTTCATATTCAATCATGTAGATTGGAAGAAAATGTTATTTTGCCAGCTTTGTCGAACCTAACAGAGAGCACTTTTATACATACAGGGTTCATATACTCTTACGATGAGAATGGTGGATGGAAGCAATCATGAATTGTCTTGTATAACCTTGGTTTCAGTATTAGTTTAATCGCTGAATCAAAAGCAGTAGCAGATAGTTAAGTTACAGACTCGGTGAACCAAGTGTACAAACTATGTTCTGCACCAAATCATGTAAATGAGTTCCTACTTTTCAAGAGTTTGTCCCGAACTTTTGCTGGTTTGAGGTATATAACCCTTGTTTTATGTGAAGTCTTGTCTCAGTTACTTTTTCGTAGATTTGAAGTACTTTAATGCAACACGGTAAAGATGATAGTAGTCTGACTCACATGCCTCGTTCCTGTTCAAATTTTGTACGACGGTCGAGGAGATGAATCAATCACTGATTGAAAATCGTCTCAATATCTGGAGTTCATAGTGGTCTCATGAGGTTAACCAATTGCTATATGGTGGTATTCAACAATTCTTTCCGCATTTAAAAACAGCATTGCACGACAATATATCTAATGGTGGTAATTTAGTAATGGTGCGTTATAAAGATTCTCATATTACTATTCAACTTTTATCATAACTAACGTATATTAGATCCACAAGTATGTAACGTTGCAAAAGAACTTAAAAGTTTTACAAATGCAATGATAAAAATATTAACAGATGATGTACAGTCACTCCTTCCTACTATAGACCTGACAAAGACGTGGCAGCGAAAAACAAGACTCCACTTACACTAATTAAAGACATGAAATGGACTTGCTTCTTGAGTCCATTCATCTCAAGCCCAAAGAGAAACTCAGAAAGGGAAAACCAGTTAGACTAACTACACTTGGAAAACTATAGTAAAATTTCTATGCAGAAGCCTCAGTTATTCCAATCAGGTAGCTGGTAATGCGTTGTTGCTACTCTAGTGTCGGAGTTGTGGTTATTGGTGATTGTGATGGGAGAAGTGAAATTCGATCTGAAATCGATGATGAAGGGGTGTTGATAATTAAACCTTTTTGACATCTTCTGTAGTTTTCTGATTTGGTATAGAAGCCAAGAAACTCTAATGAGTCTTTGCATGACTCCTTACCTGACAGACAATTTTTTGCCACTTCAGTCTTCGTAGATTCGTCTGATCCATTTGTTATTGCACTGTTTACAGGATCCTCTGAGTTTTTCAAGGAGCGTTACAAGGTTTTGATTCAGCTGCAGCAGAAAGTTCAGCATCGTAGATTCTTTTTCTTGCACCAATTGTGTAGTGCTAGCCAGTTTGTAGATAGTTGTATCCTTGTCAAACTTCAGTATATAAGCTTGATCGCAACCCTCATAGAGTCTCTCACCTAAGGTGTCGATTATGTAGTAAGTTTCGTTTCAACTCTAGGATAAAGAAGCGGTCGTTCTAACCGACTATATAGACCTGTGGTTCGCTAGTGCCAGCACGGCTTATCTCCTCCCAGATATTGTCAAACGACATTGCACCATCCGGTTGAAAGAACCCAATAAATGACTTCCCTGGCACAACGGAAATGGGGCGTATTTGAGCTTGAAGGACTGTCTCCAGATCGCGTTTGTCAGGAAATTGCTCCCTGTAGGTCTCATTTTCACAAAGGTTTTCCATTCCAACGAACCTTCTCTAAATAAGCTCAAACCGGGTGACTTAATGAGCATGAGACTGCTGTTGTTGTGCAACCAATCAGCAATCACAGCAACAAGTGCAGTACATGCACTTTCTCCAGCAGCCTGCTCACTTCGCTGATCAATGGAAGCAAAGAATACCTGAGTTTGAAGCTTCCTTTGTCCATCCCGACTTATTATCTCTTTCTGTTCCCAACAGCCAACAGCAAAATTATCGTCTCCAAAATCAGATACTGAAGATTGATTAGCAGCCGAGTCTTCTTCCACCTTGTGCCACTGCAACCCAATATTGTAAATAACTTAGATCGCTGCAATTGTCTAAAAGAAAAGAAAGAGCAGAAAGCTTCAGGGATCAATCAACACATGAAAAATAATAAGCCAGGCATCAGTCAACACATGAATAAATATTGATCAGTCGCAATAGCAAATAACATGCTGACATTTTTGAGCATATCTTTGATTGTAATCATAATGTTATGTTGGTAAACTTTCGTATATAGACTTAAATAAATTTAGCGATACATACGTTCTGGTGTGACATTTTAAATAACCCATGAAGTAGAAATTGTTGATCCACTGTAATTCAACATCAATAGGTATAACCAAATAGACACATACCTTCTGTCACCAAAATACCTGCAAGAAGTCAGTAGTTTGCAGCTAATATAACTTATAAAAACTACGAACCTCATGAAAACTATTTTATGCAATTCTGTGTGATGGGTGCATGTTAATGGTGTTGTATTCCTTGAGGCCATTCTTCTCATCATTAATGAAGTGCATCTTTATCTCAAGATATACTTTACTTTTCAAAAGTGTTTCACCACATTAATGTTTAAGCTAGTTGGTTAGAGCTCCTACTAATAATGTGTTATGAAATAATAAAATAAGAGAATAGAATCACTATAAGAAACATAACTTGTGTAACGATCACTTCTTAACGAAGAAATGTGAACCTGGTCGTAATAAGTTACTTATAGTGATCAAATATTTTTACGGTCGTTAAAAATTAATTTTATTTATATTAACGATGGAATAATATCCCATCGTTAAAGAACATAATGGTTTATAAATAAATAGATTAATAAAAATGTGGCACTAGCTTTTTCCTTTTTTTCAATAACCCCAATACCTCTACCCCTGCGCAGGCAATAAGAAACCCTAGGGATTTTTCGATGTCATTCTCTTTCACATACAGAGGATCAAGTGCGATGAATCACAAATATTATGACTTACTGCGACTTAGGGTTTGTTCTCCTCTATGTCAAGGTAAGTTTCATTCTTGTTATGTTTCCATATTTTGGATTTGATAGTCCTTAATGTTATCCGTTGCTTGTTATATTTCCTCTTCTGTATTAGTTTTCAAATCAAACTCTATGTGAGAAGTGTCTGAGACTTGGTTGGATTGTTTTATGTTTCTTTTCCAGTAGTTTCCATGACCTTTATGCATTTATCTTGATGGTAATAAAAGTTCAGGTTCCTTGAAGAGATATTCACGGAGTAACTTTTTCTTAATCATGCAATACCTGATCGGAGAAGCAAACATATGTGTTTTATCTTGAACATTTGCAATTGCACTTGATTGAATTTTTAGCTACATGATTTGTGTTATCTTTTCTTGTTTGGAATTTTAGTCATTCTAAGAAAAGTTAAAGGTGGAATTTGAGAATCAAACTAATCTTGCTTAATACTTCAGTTGCTAATCCTTTTTCCTTTATAAGATTTTGTTTGTTATTTTCGTATTAGCGTTGTATTTATGGATTTTTGCACACCTTTTCATATTTTGTATTCATGATTTAGAGACTTAATTGTCTGAATTATAAGTATCGAGTTGTTTTTATTTAATTAAAATTTATTATAATTTTCTTCACGTTATTAATTTCAATGTTATGCTAATTTTTTGTCTTTGGGCATTAGTGATCGTATTTTTCTTGAAGTTTTGACTATTTTTTCTAATTTAGCTTTTCTTGATTAGTGAGACTGGGTTGTTGGATTAGTTCCTACGAGACAATTTAGAATCTATTTGGTAAATTTGATATATTAATAAAATAGTTTCATATTACCTGTCTAAAGAACAAGAATTTTATACAGCAAGAAACTAAGAAAATATTAGCCTGCTGTCATGAATTGATCTTCAAAATGTTCATGAATTGTTAACTGCATGCCATGAGGATAAAATGCTGAGAAATTTTATTCGAATTGAGATACAAATGAATAATGAACTGATCTAAACTAGGTTGTTTGACATGGTCTTGCTGCTTTAAGCATAAGTTTTAGATCTTCTCATCTGTTCATCTAATTTTGGAATAGCACACCATCCTAAGTCGGAATCTAAAAGTCTTTCTATCCGTCGCACCAATTGTATCTATCAGGTGGTCTGAAAAAAAAAGATTAAAAGCTAGTAGTAGTTAAATTTTTATTTTGAAGATCATGTACCATACAATGAAGATAAATTAGCACTTGAATATTTTGGAGATGTATATGTCTGCATTATACATGCTTCATGGAACTGAAAAATAAATAAAGAGCAAATACTACACCAGTCATATTTCAGTTTTTACTCAAATAAAAATTCGAAACCAGTTGCGAAAAAATTCAGAGAATACAGTGCATGAGTTGCATAGCTAGATACTACTAAAGTTTACTAATATGTAGTTTTAAGGATTTTAGTCCATGTGTCCGACCTATAACAAGAAGAACGGTCTCAAATCCTAGATGAGACAACACGACTGGACATTTTCCTTACCTAGTAACTAACGAAAACCCTTATTCAAATCCATAATTTATTGCTGGAAAACGTTTATCAATGCTCTAAAATGATATGTTAATTAAAATAATTGAACATCAAGTTATTAAACAAATAAGTTTCACTGAATCCCAACATTTATTATTGGTGGTTCATTATAGGCTTCTGACTTATTCGTAGGAATTTAATATTTTTAGTTACCTGCTGGTTCTAAGTGTGACACCATTTGAAAATTTATTTGTCATTGGCCTGATCATATTGAAACAGGGCCTATATTTTAAGCTACTAGAAGCTTAATGTGTTGCCACCAATGTTGCTATCAATTGTTTTAAGAAGAGAATATACCTCCTGAAATTGCAATGTCATGAGAAATTTATTTTGTTCTACAAACTGAATATGCAGAGCTCTCACAATAAGTGCAAGTGGCAATGGAGAACATGCTAAAGATGATAAAGTAAGCTGATTGGCACTGTGACTAAAAGGAATTATATATTTTATATACACAGCGACATGAAGAAATGAGCAACATTTGCATTTACTTTGAAAACTTGAACTTGTACCGTCAATATTTGTCTATTTTGTCCTTTATTTTTATATGTTCTTCACTAAATCTCAAGATCACTATTTTATAAACATAAATTACATCACTATGTAGAGGGCAACCAGAATTTTGTGCCTCCTCTGAAGCTATTTTATTTCCTTTTACAGTGTGAAATTAATTAGAGCTCTACCGGGCAATGTAAGACTCGGAGAGGTGCAAGGACTCTGCTCTAGAGAGAGGAAAACTTTAGAGGAACAAAAGGAAGATTTCAAAGAGCTGCTTGTGCTATTTTGAACATGCTTAATCACTAGGAAAGCGGATAAAATTGCAAGTTTATTAGTGGTCCCATCAAATTGCTTTATCGCGTGATTTCAGCTAATCAAGAATCAGTGATGTTTATCTCATTAGATATTATTTCTCATGCATTTGATTTATCATGTCATCTAATGATCTTGACAAACATGTAGTTGTCTTGGATGTTCTTTAGTCATTAGACTACTTATATCAAGTTATATACAATTTATGTAAAATACAAATATTATGATAAATACATTTTGACAATCGTTGAAGTGTAACAGAGCTCGATCAATTCCGTGGCTAGCAACATTTGAAATTTTGACTTGCGAGTGCAATATATAACTCTTAAATTGTAGACTTCATTTACATGTGTTGATACCGAATAACCCTTCATGCATAATGTTCTTTGTATTGTTAGATGCCTACTAGGTTAGACTACATTTAGAAACATCTTTAAAATATTTTGTAGTTGTTGTTCTTTCTGCAGGTATAGAGGACATCTCAGACATTTTGACCCCATTATCCCTTGTAACAATGTAAAGGTTGTAGAGAATTCACATAGCTTTTTGAACTATTTCACAAAATAAACTTGAGTCCTACCCATTAAATAAGTGTTGCTTGAATCTGATCAGTAATGCTGATGTATGATCTTATGAATCATGTGTCTTTCTGCTTGTTGACTATCCTAAAAGTTGGGTGTTGTAGCCTCTTAAGGCAAAGCTTTTAACTCAGATTCTTTCTTCTGGTCATCACTAACTTCAAACCGATCTGCTATGTGAACCACATGATTGATCCCGAAGGTAAATTTTGTTATTGGTGATACAATACACCATAGAAACATCTTTGCAAGTCATATAATTAATACACCATTCATAGAAGCCATATAAGTACATTCTTCTACAATGTTGGCAAGCATTTTCCAACTGATTAGAACTTTTTGTTTTACTTTTCTTAAATTAATTTATACTTTTGTAGTTTTGTCGAAGCCACTTAATTTACTGTAATAATGCATTATCTCTGTTTCAGTTACTTATTTAGGTTTGTAAATTGTTATTGATCTTCACTTCCGTATTCGCTTCATGGATAAGCACAACTTTTTTGTTGGCTTCACTATTCCATTACAAACTCCATAAGTCGGGTCCAAAACTAGAGATTCTCATGATTAATAAAAATTCATGTTTATGGTTATCAATTATCTGTATATTACTAAAATTGATATTTTTGTTTGTTTTTATTAGTTATTTTCTAACTGGGCAGTTTATTTGACCATTGTCTTTGAAGGATTTGGTATCTTTATTTTGTGTTTCTGCATCTCAATTAAGAATGTAAACTGGATTAATTATATTTATTTTCATAGTAGTATTTTTTTTGTTATATAACTTGCACATCTTTTGAAAGAAAAAGAGAAGAAAGTACTAGCTATTACGAGTTTTATTACCGAACTAACATGAACTTGTTCATTTAACAGATAAAGAATTTGAAGTTTGAAGAACCCATCTTTGGAGAAGTACAGAACAAGTTGAAGCAGCTGAAATGTTAAAGAACAAATTTATGATGAGAAGAAGTGTTTTTTCTTTATTTAGGAACTATTTAAAGATGTTTTGCTCGTACATTCTCCATTTCTATTCCTTTTTTCTTTTTCTTTCTGGAATTGACAAATACAATGTGATGCTTTATGCCTTTTGTAAGTAACTATAAAACGTTATATTCATATTGATTCTTTTATATTATCTAGATTTGTGTGTATGCGAATCAATATAAAAGTAGTATTTGGTTTGTATATGGTTTTACAGTGATAACCATGTAACTTCTATAAGGATAAAATATGCAATTATCTGATATTTCTTGTTAAATCTACTAATAACAATTAGATATGTTGCCCACATTAAAGGTGTACAACCGGAATGACAATTAGCGAATGAAAAATTCGGTCACTAAAAATGCATTATAATGACTTCTTTTTTTGTTATCGCTAAAAGTTTTTCCGGTCGTGTACTTTTAACATCAGAGCCTATAACGACCGGTGACGATCGGATTTTATTTGGTCTTAATTGATTAGTCGCGGCCAGATTATGACTTTCAACGGCCAAATTATCCTTCGTTAAAAGCCCTTTTTCTTGTAGTGAATATCGTAGAGAAAGAATCTTGAGGGGTGATTTACAATGAAAAGAATAGGGAAAGATTAACTCTAACTTAGACATTTACTATAATACAAATACACATAAGAGCTATATGGTTGCAAGCTCATCCAATTGTAAGTTTATCTAGTTATAGATTTATCCAATGACTATCCACATAATATAATATATTCATAATATAATCATTTTTTTGTTTAATTATTTACCAAAATATATTTGAACTAGTATATAATGGTGAATGGTGTTTTTTTTTGTTTAAAAATTGTACTCCCTTTGTTTCAACATAAGTGTTACTTTTGGTTTAGACACACCCCTTAAGAAAATTACTCATTCCTATAGAGAAAAATATATTTTTACCCACTTACCCCTAATAAATATCTTGAAAAAAATGCACCTTTTTAATATTTTCTTGATTATATAAAATTCTCTTCATTTAAATAAGGATAAATTTGGAAGAACATCATTAATGTCTTCTTAATTATGTAAAACACCAGTTATTTTAAAACAAAATCAAGAGGCTAAAATATCACTTATTTTAAAACGGGGGAGTATTAAATGATATTTTACACAAGTAATTAAAGAATTAATTGAAAAATTAAAAGATACTCCCTTTGTTTCAAAATAAGTGGTGTTTTAGTGTTTTGATTTTATTTCAAAATAAGTGGTGGTTTACATAATGAAGAAGACATTAATGATGTTCTTCCAATTTTACCCTTATTTAAGTGGAGAGAGTATTACATAATCAAGAAAATATTAAAGAGTTACATCATTTTCAAGATATTTATTAAGGATAAGTGAGTAAAAATTATCTTTTTCTGTCTAGGAATGAGTAGTTTTTTAAGGGGTGTACCTCAGCTAAAAACATCACTTTTTTTGAAACAGAGGGAGTAAGAGTCAAAAACATATTTGAAGTTAAGAAAAAAAGATCAAAAATACCCCTAACCTAGAATGAAGAGAGTATAAATAAT
>JACEIK010000333.1:260893-275059 GCA_018107945.1 Datura stramonium
AAGGGGTGCAACTATTCTTGATTTTGACTCTTGATTATGTTTTGTGAAGGTAGAAAGTTATAGCCACAGTTTTTTGGACATCGTCTTCCTAGAAAAAACTATTACTTACTCAGCCTCAATTTTTGTGAGGGTGTTTGACTGGGCATACCATAGACAGTTCGGTGGCTAAATGAAAGCCTGTGAAACTTGTGGTTTGAACATACCATAGTTCGGTGGCTAAATGAGAAGTTTAAAGTTAAACTATTTCTAAATATAGAACAGTGTTAGTTGTTTTGGGACAGAATAAAAAGTAAAGACTGATACATAAATTGGGATAGAGGTAGTACTTAGTATGTATGAAGAATGTAATGTGGTTCGATTTTCTTGTGCTGCTGTTTTTAACTTTTTATCTCATTCACCTTAAGCTAACGGAGGACAATTATTTCCTAAGCATCTGTTTTCCACATATTTCTTTTGGCTGAGTATCCGTTGGTTCTTAATTCTAGAACTAGATTGATATTCTTATAGTGATGAATGCCAGTTTCCTTCTTTGAAACAATATCCCATGATTTGTAACTATCTGAATATTCCCTTAGTACCCTTACTGTTCGGTATGTGCTGATGAATTCGTTCATTCTTAATCTGATATTTGCCTCCTAGCACTGATTCTATCTTACTCTTGTTGGCCCTGTCTACCTGATGTCTATGACTTAATGCAGTCTTCAATTTTGTTTTAGGAGTCATTATTAGCACCGGGGTGCAACTTATAGGTTGACATAAATTAGTAATACAACATCATCAAGAGAACAATTGCAATCATTTATATATTATTGAAAGCAATTGTATGCAACTTATCGCCAACTTTTAATAAAGATTACTAGTAAAATATCAACAGTAAAGAATTGTTATCATTTATATATTTAAAGATCTAAGTAACTGAGCCTAAAACATACAGAAAATGGTGCTAAAAGTTTCTTACGATTTAAGGAAATATGATGCAAGTGTTGAACTATGATTTGTGGTGTTCCAAACTCCAGGTGCCTTTAGCCATCAGTATCTTGTCCTATATGACCAAAATCTAGGAACTATAGGGACCCAGTTGCCCATCATGCGAGACTATTAAAGGGCATTTCAGAAATTGGGTTAACGTTAAGCTTTGGGGTGAATTAAGTCTGTATCATAAAATGGGTTCTCTTCTTTAGTTAAGTACTAACTCTTAAGTTTTGGGGCAATAGCACCTTGGTCGCCAGCAAATATGTCTTTTCACCTTCTGATGCCTTTCCCTCTTGCTGCTTGACCCTCGACTTGATGATCACCGCAATTGAATCAGCAAATAGTTTCTGACATGGTTTCTAGGGTTTGCACAATGACTGACCTTCCGAGGGATCTCATCTTCTGCATTTGTTCCCTCATCTGCACCTTGTACTCTCTCTGCCGTCCACAATTGGGAACATGGAGAGCATGGAATGCCCTACAGCCACCTCTGTCTGCCTTACTGTCTTCTTCAATTAAGGTTGAGACGAAAAAGAGCTAATGGATTCCCAAATTAGGTTTTTGTAATGGACATGCAATACTAGGGCTGCTGTTTTGGGTTTAGTTTTACTTCTTCTAGCTGATTTCAATTTTCAAAGGAGGCCCATTTCCACCTTATGTCTTTTAGGGATGGATGGAATAGTGCTTAATGGTCCTTACCTTTTGTCTATCAGAGAGCTTTAGTGAGAAAGCAAGATGCTATGCTTCACATTCAGCCCCCTATTCCTACTTACTGTCTTTTAGGGTTGATAGGGTTCATGGCAAGGGGACTGGGTGCTGAGAATGTGAATCATTTCAAGAACCAACTCAGTCACTAGATCGCAAGCTTCCTAACTGTAACTTGTAGAAACTGAAGGGTCTTCCAATGTTGTCAATACTTTAGAGTACGTTTCCAAAGCTTTACATACTTGCAATATGATCGTGCTGTTATTTGACTATCATCTTGGAAAGCGTGCCTTAGCTTTTTATTTTTTCCATTGTTGCTGCTTGGAGTGGCAAGTGGATGGGTCCAATAGGTTATGGGTGGGTTGAGAACGGGTTAAACAAAAACGGATAAAATATCCACCCTGCCCATAATTAACGCGGATAAAAGATGGGTATGACTTTAGGAGTAGTCAGGTGAAAACACAAGCTAAAAGCCAAAGTAAGCTTAGACTCTCAGAAAGCAAGAATTCATGAAAAATAACAAGCGGACCAATTGGTATTAATAAGATGGATATCATCATTATCCATCTTCTTTCGTGGGTAGTATGGATAATATCCATATTTGACCCATTTTAATAGTCGGTTATCCATATCTAATGGGTCAAATTGGATGGTTACTTGTTTTTTCTTTAATCATTTTGCTGCAGTAGTTGCCGCCCTCTTATGTCACAGAAGTTTTCTTCTTCAAATATAGGAGTCTATTACACTGAATAGCTCATGATCTGCAGATCATTTTGGAAGCTCTTTTGATAATTTCATTAAGTGCTTATGGTCGTTTGTTTATCTCAACCCCCTAGCCCCTCTCCTTTTTGCTGCATCCTTGAGAAGCCTCTTCTGTTTCCCTTTTCTTCTTCTGTGTTTATTTTATGGGAGAGGGGGTTGGGGATAATTGGGAGAAAGGGAGTGATTTATTTATTGATTCGTATTGAGTTAAGGATTTTTTAAATTAATTTGTTATCAAGTATTGTTGTGTTCCTTTCATGTTTCTTCATCTACCTGGACCCTTTTAGCTCTGCTTTTGTAGCTAGAGACAACTTTTTATTTTTCAACTGTTACAGGAAAGATATGCATGCATCTTCATTTTTGCTATCTTTCTGTGTTCTGCAATTTACGAAGCTCATTATTAGTACCTTTAATTTGGGTAGTGGTTGAGTACTTTTATCCTCCAATATGCTTTCCTGGGGATGGTTCTTAAAGTAGCAATTTTGGTTTGAGTTATTGCTTAATTATTTTTCAATCCTTGTGATATTGGACTTCTTACATTCATCCTTCAATTAAATGATGAAGTGTGTGCTTTTCATCCAACTTCTAATGGAAACTAACAGAGAAAACGAACTGTTAATGTTCAAAAGGGCAATTCGGTTATATTGATGCCACTCTGGCTATCCATTTCTTCTCCTGTCATCTTTTTTTTCCTGTCGGCTCTCTCAAAGTTTTGAAGCTATCTTGTCTGCAGACACAAGCCCCAAGAAAAAGAAAAAAGAGAAACCTACTTTCAATTTCCTTAGTAAGTGGGAAAAGAAGACTACCAACAATAAAAATCACAAGCTCCACAAATGTGTTGTGCTTCCTTGTTTCATTTTGATTCTGCAGATCATCTTTTTTTATTGTAGGAAACAAGTATCAAGTAAAATAAATAGTTGAGTATGCAACCCATTTCTAGTGAAATCAAGGAATGGAAAATCGTGATCATCCAAAGACAGTGTTTGAATCCACTCTCCATTTTTATCAAATCCATCTTGTTATTCTTTCAACCCACCATGGAAGGGAGTCTAGCACTATCTATCAGGAAGGAATTTGACTTGTTAACCAAAGCCATTTTTTTTTTCTTTGTAACTTTAGCCGAACTCCCTCCACTCCATCTGGTTTAGGTATTAAGCTTTTTATCATCGTCACGGCAAAATCATGGAAAGGGCAAAATTAAAGAGGTAATTGGAAAGACCGAGCTATGAAAAATCCTTCTGATAAAATAGAGAATCAGGTTTCTTTTTTTCTTTTTTAGTATTTTGGTGCTGAATTTAGTTTGTGAGATACTTAAACTGTCTTACTTGGAATTAACAGGTTGTGTCTTTTATGAGCTTCCGTTAGTAGTTGGAGCACAATCACAAGGACTAATAAAGGAAAAAAACAATCACTCGAGGACCAAAGCCTCTATTTTCCCGTATTTCTATATCCATATGCATCTGCTGACCTCCAATGTCTCTTCTACTGTACGACAGGATTCCTATGGAGGCTACATGGTAGCATTTGCTGGTCGGAAATATGCTGCTAGGTCTTTGCCTGCTTTCGTTGCTAATAATACATTCACTGTAACAAGTTTTACTCTGGTAAGTGAAATTGCTGTCAACAAGATCTTGGTGTCACATCGGTTGATTTGGTATGTAACAAGAGTAGGGTGTTCTTGTTGATCCATAGGTACACGAATTCAAAAAGGGTAGGCTGGAAAACTTGTATTGGAAGAGAGACGGATGCTCGTCTTGCTCAGGCAACTCTAACTTTGTGTGCCTCAACGGTCAGGACTGTGCTATCAGGACTAATAACTGCAAGAATCGAGGTGGCAATGTTGATTGTAGCCTCGGGATACAACTTACGTTTTCTGGCACTGATAAGCATGCATCCGTCTTCAATTCGTGGTATGAAGTGAAGAATCTTCGCCAGTACTCTCTGTATGGCCTATATTCCAATCTCAGGAGTTCTCTCACGGATCAATACAACAAAATCTTCTGATTGTTTTTTTTTGTCTAATGTTTATATGTAGAGTTGTATTTTGTTATTTACTTGTTTTATAGTGGCTTCTCTTACTCTATTTCTGAGTGTTCTCTGACTATCTTGATGGCTTTGTAATTTTTTAATTTACTTGTATGCATGTGGAGATCATTTATCTACAGTTTCTCTTCCTATTTTCCAACTATAGATATTGAAATTTGGTTTGTCCTGGTCAATTTCATAACGATGTGTTACTATAATTGTGATAAAATATTACTAGATGAACAAAAGCCTACATACTTGCTCCCTCCGTCTCAAAATATCTCTTATATTTTTTCATTAAAAATTATTAATAACTATGAGGAAATGTGATTAATTTACTCGTACTTATATCTTAAGATATAATTTCTCTTTATTGAATATTTATGTTATTTATTAGCAATACCAGAAGTGTTTGCAATATTTAAAAACAATTACTATTAAAATAAAAAAGAACTGAGAGAGTATAAGTTATTACACTTAAATTTAGAGGAGGGGTCAGGAGAAGTATTCATTGGTTCTTTAGGGTTCAGGTCGTAGTTTTACTATATTATTACGCTAAGCGCGAAAAGCTTCCTAGAGAAGGAGAGTTAAAAAGGCGGGAACCCAGTAGAGAGAGACAGACACAGAGAGAGGGATGTACGGTGGAAACAACCAATTCGACGGCAACGCGGCGTTTGCCGGCGGTGGTTTCATGCCATCGCAGGCCACTCAAACCGCCAGCGATCATTCTTTCTCTCCGGCCAAGGTGTGTTCTACTTCCTTGGCTTATGAAATGTGAAAGCTTTAACTTTTCATCATGCTATTCTTCAGAAATATCTGTTTCTTCTTGGGTTCCTGCTGGAACTGAAAGTCATAGAAACAGAGAAGATGAGAACTCTGGGCATAAAACTAATTTAATAGGTTTCTCAAGCGAAGTTTTGCTTTTGGATTTTAGTTTTTTAGCCCTTTTTCTCGGCACCTTTCATAGAAATTGTAACTATCGTAATTGACGAAACTAAAAATGCAAAATACATTCAAAAGTTGAGAAGTGTTTTATTTCTTTTGGCATGCGTTTATTTCTGTAGTGTTTTTTTTTTTGTTGATAATTTTGCGGCTATACAGGAAACTCAAAGGAAAAAAAGTTGGATGTAAACTTGGGTCCTCTATGCACCCTGAATTAGATAACCTGCTTTGACCAACCAAGAATAGTCGTAATAGCTCATGTTCTAGGTAGGAATGCATTAGTTAAACTAGTATTAGTTAAAATGCTTGAAACATAGAATGCATAGGAAAGCAATTGTAATACTCTGTCCATCCCCAAACTTTTGAGGTTCAGACTTGAGAGTACAAGAGTCAGTTCTTCTGAGATTGGTAAGAATTTGGGCATCCATTTTCTAATTTCTTTTAAAAAATGCATTGTTCGGAATTCCTTCAAGTATTAGAAATCATTGTAGTTAAGAATATATTAGAGGTGTTTAAACTATTGTAGTAATAATATAAAATGTTTGATTCCCCAAAGAGCAGCAGTGTCATTGTGTTTGGAAAGGAGGGAGCATAAGATAGCAATGCTTAAGAGTTAAGATACTAGATTGAATATTTGAAGACCAATTTTATGCAATTGGTAAGCCGATTGCCAGAAGTGGTAGAAGAATCAAGAAGAAGAAGTGCCAGAAACGGTGACAGTGAGGAAAGATTTCCATGAAAAGCTGTGCCAGAACTTGTGGAATATGCTTCTAGCTTTGATTAGTAAGTATGGACTGAGAAGAGTTGATCAAGTAGATCATAAAAATAAAGAGTATCGCCTTACACATGCATCTCTTGGTCTTTAGAAACTTGTCAGTGTTGTCATGTAGAGTGATTGATTCTGGCTTAGCAGGAGGAAATAAAAGAATTTTTAAAGTATATTACATTTTCTTATTTAAATAGCAACTAAATATGATGGTAGAAAATTGAAATGCAGGGTGATAACATCTTTCTTGCTTTTCTTTTTATTTATCTATTCCCAGAATCGTGATTCACAGACTTTGATTCCATTAACCGTCAAGCAAATTAGTGAAGCCTTTCAATCTAGTGATGATAAGACAAATTTTCTTATTGATGGGGTTGACGTGAATAATGTAAGTCTCTTATACTCTTGACTTTTGCTGTTTAGTTGCAAGTTTGTACTGTACAAGAGATGTATGATTTAGAATCTGACATGCTCGTAGGTAAAACTGGTGGGTATTTTATTCAACAAAGCGGAAAGGGTTACAGATGTATCATTTGTGGTGGATGATGGAACGGGGCGCCTTGACTGTTTTCGATGGTAATAGTCAGTTTCCTTTTTCGCTTTTTTTAATCTATCTCTTATTTCGGTAAGATTCAAATTGCCCGATGGGCAAGGCGTCAATCTCATTTGGTTGATGCATGCTACACAGGGTAAATGAAGCTGTTGATACCAAGGAAATGGAAGCAGTCACGTAATTCTTCTTCTTGATAGTGTGTTATTTTTTCACCTAATATATTTTAAGATCATGTTTTATCATATTTTTGGGTTATTTGTCAAATAGAAATGGCATGTATGTTCGAGTCCATGGACATTTGAAAGGCTTTCACGGTAAAAAGCAGTTGATGGCTTACTCAGTCAGGTACTTCAAAGAATGGGTTTCTGAATTGTTCATTTCTATTTCTTTCAGTATATTAATATTGGTGAGTGTATGCACAAGTTATTAAACTTTTCCGCTAGTGAGGTGGTTGCCTCTGGCTTGGAGAAAAGCTATTTCCGTGGGGCTTTAGGTCTTCTCAAAGAAAACGTTTTTACTTTTTAGTACATAGTTTGTAATTTATCCAGCATTCGGGTACTCAATGCACTGCACAACATTTTGTCAGCACAAAATTTCTAACTTATCTTTACTTGAGACACTGCAAAAACATGAAACTTATATTAATGTTGATTTTAGTACTTTCAAGGTCCTTGTATGTTCTTAGTAAGTTACTTCCGCTTGTTCTTAAGCCCTAGTTAATCCATGCATGCCTTTGTTAGTGGATTTCTTCGTAATTATCTAGGATCTCTGTACTTTTCAAGTGTTAACTATACATTTATATTGCTGTTTTATAGTTGCTTAATTGGCATAATTTTTTTTCCTTTTCTTTTTGGGGGACGTAAGGTTTAGAGGAAGATCATCAGATAAAAGGTGGAGGGGTGTGTAAAACTTGTTTTTTTCTCAGAAGCATTAAGCTCATGAAATAACATGATAGTTGTTTGTTAAAACGAGGCAATTATATCTGTTCCATGCCTCCTTTTTTTGAACAGGCACAAGGAGAACAGTTAAGCAAAATTGGTGTGTAAAGTTGTTACAAATGGGCGGTTTACATTATTTGATAGATCCCTTAATTCTGATGAATCAATAACTGGTCAAACCAAACTTGTTAACTATATGTCCATGTACAATAGATGATCATTGTCTTCATTAACCATGTTTTAACATTTTCTTCTTAAACCAATGAACATCCTGTAAACTCCAACTTGATAAGGAAGGATAGTCTGCAAGAAAAATTTCTGGTGAAATAAAACGAAAAAGCATCTTTATGGATTGAACTACAGATCTATCCTTTTATATTAGTGTATGAATGGCAAGGCCAGGAAGCATTCAAAAATTTCATGAGACTTGTTATTTCTACTCATACTATGTCTCGGGGGTGGTTAGGAGAGGATGACCCCCAGCCCTGTTTCCTTTGTATCAGCTTTTACGAGTTGGTGGTAAAGATCCTAATTTCTTATTTCTGTGGTTTTTAGGCCTGTGGATGACTATAATGAGATTGCAAGCCACTTTGCAGATGTCATTTATGTTCATAGCTACAACAGTAGGCTACGGGTATTTAGCAAATTGCCTCGCATATGTTAAGCTAAAAAATATGTTGTACATAAGATTCTGATTGAAGTTGTAATTCCTTTGCCACTCCAGAAGCAACAGGATAGTTCCTTTATGTCAGCTCAAGTGCCTAACTCAGCTTTCAACACCCCTTTAAAGGGATACCAAGCTTCAGCGTCAAATCAAGTATCTCGAATTACATTTTCTCTTCCTTTTAATTTGTGTAGTTAATTTTTATGTGCATTTTAAGATTTTTCACATTTCCTTTGTAGTCAAGTTTGGTATTTATCTTTTATGTTTCAGTTTCCTGGATACAGCATGGACGGGATCAGAGGCGTAGATAAAATGGTCTTGGACTACTTGCAACAACCATCATCCCTGTAAGTCATTTGAATCTCCAACACTTTCGCTCACTGGGAGTGCATTTTCCAGTGCTTGCACTTTCTAGTGCAAGTATCAATAAAACCACATCAGTATAAATGAGTGCTGATTATTACATGGCTAGTTAATCCTTCAATGCTAGTAGTCGTAGTATTACTCTTGTAGTGTCTTGCTATCTGTTGTTTCTTCTAGTGTGATTTTCGTATTATTTTGCTTTAGTTACTGTTCAGCATGCTTTGTTATGCTTTCACAACTTTTACCTCTTTTTATGGATTGCGTTGATTTATTTTTCCTCGAGCTGAGGGTTTATCGGAACCGACCTCTCTCTTTTAGGTAGGGGCTTAGGTAGGGGTAAGGTCTGGGTATATTCTACCCTACTTTGTGGGACTACGCTGGGTGTGTTGTTGTTGATTTTGTCTGATAATCTTGTTCTGTCAGATAACATAGAAATAAAAATATAAGTGTTATTCATTGGTATAACTCGATTTTCAAGCCATTCACTTGCTTTAGAGAAGAGTTGAGAATGAAATGCGAACAGGTTCTTTGCCAGTTCGGGTAATTCTCCTTTAACCCTTGCCTTGCTTTTGCACTCGGTCAGCACCTAAGGTGGAGTTCAATGTCTAACAAAAATAGCATAAAGAAAAGAAAGGGATGTATGGATAATAAAATAGATAAGTGATACAGTCAATAACAACAGTCTGTTCTCGCCTATCTGTAGGCAGTGGGTCATGACGCATTTTTCGCATGTCAAATCCACTTTGAATTTGAATATCCTTCGCCCCTTATCTCTCCATCTTCCTGTTTCTTCAATCTATGAAACAACCGGAACTTCGAGAGCGTGACCTTTGGAGAAGGGAGCGGCTTTCTTGTGGTAGATATTGCGAACATCTCACCCATTATTGGGGCAAACGTGTAATAACTTTGGTTAGAGTTAATGTGAAGCGAAAAGGAAGGATGCAAGCCAGTTGCGACCATCCAGTGGCCTAACTTCTCAAAAAGCAAAAAGGAAAAGATACCTAGTGAACTTTCGTTTTCAATTTCTAGTGCTGTGTTTTGGTTAATAAATGTTAGACAGATGGTTTTCCCAATACAACTAAACAATACGTAGCTTTAAGCACATCCAGGCAGGAACAAGTGGATAGTTTTATTTATGACCTTTCCTCTCAGGTTGAATCAAGTTTTTAGGACCTTATTCAACAGTATGAAATGTGTAATCTTATCCAAATTGTGTGCTCCATAGAACTAGATGTATTTCAGTAGAAACTATGAAACCCATGCTACTGTGCTACCAATTTTTGAAAGAAATCTTATCAACTTAGTGGTAACAACGCAACATGTAATGTGTTAATTACATACGGGTCCGAACCTGGCATAGACAAAGCCTGGTATTATATGGAGAAGGGCAGAGGAGCGGGTCCATTATCTACCGAGTTTCAAACCCATTGCCACTAGCCCTCAGGGGTTTCTCGGCTATAAAAAAGAGGTAAAACAAGAGGTTTTGGGCTGTTGCTCTAGAATAGAGGAAGGGGGAAAGGAACATAATTGAGTTTTGATTTCGGGATATATCATGAAAACTTTTGGTCAAATTCGTAATGGCTTTGCTCTATCAAATGAAAACTAGAGGATGATTTTGTTACTGCTAACACCACATAGGAACTTTATAGACGGGATAACTTGGGGAATATTTTAGCAATACAATGATGATCACCATTATTAAGTCATTGAAAAGATCTTAATATAGTCACGTTTTATTTAGCTAAACTCAGGCATAAGCATGCCTTTTATGTATTTCATTGTAGTATAAATGAGAACTTTCATCAAGAGACTAAATTTGGATTGCTTGAGGAACATTTCGTCCTGCCTTTGTGTAGGAGCTTAGCAGAGATGCTTGCTGTTCTTGGTAGTCTGCGGTTATTCCTTTCTCAATTGCGGCATTAACAAGTGGATATAATTTGTGGTCTGGGTGATCCGCTTCATACTTGTTTTGCTTTATATGTACTGATAGACAAAGTAGTGCAACATGGTTCTTACATTGTATGTAACACTTTTGGAAAGCAGTAATTAAGTTCTGAAAAGTTGGTTTCCTTTTTACGGTCTTTTCACCTTAGTTTTGTGATCCTGGGATGAGAATGGAGAGGAAGATCTTCCATTTGGATCAAGGACAAATCCACCTTGTTTCCAAAAAAATAAACTTTTATATTTTTAAGATTAATTTCAAAAATCAAAATAGTTATATTAAAACCAAACTAATTCGTTTTCAAGTGTTGAAAACTTTTCCAAACTAATCATAGAACTTTCCCTTAACTGACTTAAATTTTTTTGTTTTTCATAATTTTTTTCATCTGTGTTGCTTGGATCTCAAAGGTAGACAATTAGTTTTGGGTACACTCTATACTCCCCAGGCCCCACGTGTGGAAATACACTGGGTTTGTTGTTGTTGCTTGGATCTTAAAAAATACTGCCGTATGTTTGTCGGATCCTCCAAAACCTATGCATTGTCGGAGGATCCAACACGGGCGTGACTATTTTTAGAGGTTCCGAGCAACGTAGTTTTGATATTGGGTATTTTTATTTGCTTGTAATTGATTGAAATATGACTATCAAGCTCCTTGAATGATTTTGCTGCACCTAGTAATCTGTCATTTCTATTTCAGTGCACGTGAAAAAGGGGTTCATCGCAATGAGCTTGCTCAACAGCTAAAAGTCCCTTCGGAGAAGATCTTGTAACTCTCTCCCCTCTCGTTCTCTTTCATGATTGATAGCTATACGATTATTTCAGCTCTTGCTTATTTTCCTTATGGTTTCTGCATGACAGGGAAGCTATTGAATCTCTCGAATCGGAAGGTCTAGTTTATTCTACGATAGACGAGTTTCACTACAAGTCTACTGCAAACGGTTGATGTTTGATGTGGGAAGATGAAATTGATAAGCAGCTTCATAAGCTGTGTCCTTTTCCAATGTATATATGCTGTTTTGTAGGACATATTGTTGTTTCTTCCCTCAAAAGAGACTTTTGTGCACTATGTTTGGTAGCTTTTGGCAGTTGCAACTTTTATCTCATCTTTTACCTTGAAGGGTAAATTAGAATTTTAGCCTGTGGACTATGGAACAGTATGGCCTTATCATGTGATTTTCTTGGATTTGGTCCAAGTATTGGACCCTACGAAGATTAAAAAAGAAAATAAGATTTTTGATTTTAATAAATTTATTAGTCCTGTGGTTTAAAATATGTTAATGCAAAGAGTTATTAATATCTTGGTTGTACTATGATGTTGAATATATTAAGGTCTACCCTTAACACTTGCTAGATGGTCCCCTCCTTCACTGAGAGATTCTGGTACTGATTCATTTGGGTTGGGAAGATACTCCTTTGTACGTATATCATTATTTAAATAAAGATCACTTAGTTAGGAGCATAATTATATAGAGTCTAGTGGAATTGATTTTCCTAGTCCCCAAAATTGACTTGAAGGACATGTGGAACAAACATTTATTTTTAGATAACATTTTCTATCAAAAACAAATTTCTTAAAAACGCGGATAATGTATTTTTAGCGAAAGCAGAAAAAGAAAATTCTATAAATGACATTTCATACTAACAGTCTAATATCCACCCTTCAACATACTCACAACCCTAACCTCAGCTTCCATCCCAACCACTCTACATTACTGCCCCAGTCAACTCTTATTGTATTTGTACAAGAAATATAAAAATATTTTAGGTTAGTATTTTTATTTATTTACCGATCATTAAAAAATAAGTAAGAATTTCACTAATTTTTTGAGGAAAGATTTTCCTTCAAACCAACCGCACCTATAATTAGCAAATGATTGTATATGTTGAGATACCTCTAGGTAATACTAAAATGTTGCCTGACTACTTTTTGAATCTTGATCTATTGTTATCAGCTTGGGTTAATTGATTAGTGAAAGTCATTATTTAATAAATATTGTCGATTACTATCAACAATTGACGTGTATTAACCTGTCCAGTTACCTTCACTATTCTTGATCAAGAATTTTGTACTAATATAGTATTATATTAAAGCACTTGTAATTAGTAATTGAGACGTAATGCTATAGTCATATTACTTGACAAACAATTCCTACTTAATGACACGTGAAATTCGTTCGATCTAATGTTACTATTTATTATGGTTTAAAATTATCATATGTTACTTTTCATGCTAAAATTTTGTAAAGAGTGAAGGTAACATCACTACTTAAAAAACGGAATTCATCATCAAAAGATGTGGTGCAGTGAATGATATTGTTATCTTTTTTTAATTAAAAGTTTCAGTTATGAGCTTTGGATACGAAAAAAAAAAATCTTTATAGGAAGCATTACCTTGAAGAAGTTCTACCCGGCACAAATCAAGATTAATCGGTCTCCAATACGAATACCAAATGCCAAATGAGGAGAAAAAAAAAAAGAAATCCATCGGTATATTAACTTGTCGAAAACATTTATGATGGACTTGGGTCAAAAATTCCTTATTTCCAATGATACATCTACTAGTAAAGTTGTTTTCATGTTCATGCGATCAGGAAGTCACATGTTCAAGCTGAGAAAACAATCTCCTACATATAATAGATTCTTGTGATCAGATCCTTTCTTAAACTCTACGTATAGCAAAAATTTAATGCATCAAATTACTTTTTATTTTTATACGTTGATGAAAACGTACATCAAAAAATTATATTTTTTCAATAAGCAAACTTCAAAGGTTGCAAATTTCCCCATGTCTTTATATTTTCTCCCTTTTCCCCTTTCAAAGAGGTTTGATAGTCTCTTAAAATAACATAAATAAATACAGATAAGTCCAAAATTGGCTTGTCCTTTATCATAGTGGTTTGCTAAAGTTATTATATCATAATATCTAGACAAGTCCAATGATCATATATAGGTGGTCTCTAGCTACTATGCTTTAATGAAAAAGCTAAATCTTATGGAGATTACAACAAATCTAGCAGCAAAAATAATCATACAACTTCTTTTTATGTGGCACTTATAAATGGATTCCAACAAATCTTCAATATATCATCCAACAAAATGCATCTAGAAGAGTACTCATATAGTTGTTGAAACAAATTTTTTTTCTCAATATTACCAAGAAAGTAGGAAATACTAAGTGCAAATAAATATTTTTTTTCCAATTTAAAGTTTGAAAGACATGCTTTATTTTTTCTTTTGATTTTCAAACAGTGTTTGATATTTGCATTGAGCTTTTGACTAATTTAGATTCAGGTTGCGTACGGCTTATGTAGAGAGAAAACGCACTCTAACAAAACAAAAAAACTTTCATACTCAAGGCTTGAATTTAAAATTTCTGATTAAGAATGAAGAGATCTTATTCATTAATCCGTGTGGGTAATAGAATAACATATTCCCTCCTCCATTCATTTTTAGGTATCACGTTTCAACTCTAGAGAGTCAAATTGTATGAATTTCAACTTACATGTTAAGATGTATTTTTCGTCATATTAATAC
>JACEIK010000333.1:282597-296345 GCA_018107945.1 Datura stramonium
ACCCAATTCATTTACTCCTTCAAAACCCATCTCAACCAGAACAATCAAAATTCACTAATCAAATTCTTGACCCTTTTCTGCTCAAGAATTTAACTAGTAATTCATCAAGATGAATGATCTATTCTCAGGATCATTTTCTCGTTTCAGAAATGAAGATCAATCCCCAAATCAAGAATCCCCAGGCATACAGATGAGACAAAATGGTGGTGTCAATCTTGACAAGTTCTTTGAAGATGTAGAAACCATTAAAGACGAGCTTAAAGAACTCGAGAAGCTCCACACCCAACTCCACAATTCCCATGAACAAAGCAAGACTCTGCACAATGCTAAGACTGTTAAAGATCTCAGGACCAAAATGGATAACGACGTTTCCACTGCTTTGAAGAAAGCCAAGTTCATCAAAGTCCGATTAGAGGTGCTAGACAGATCTAATGCTGCTAATAGAGGTCTCCCTGGTTGTGGACCTGGAAGTTCATCAGACAGAACAAGAACCTCTGTTGTGAATGGGTTGAGGAAAAAACTTCAAGAATCTATGAATCAGTTCAATGATCTCAGGCAAAGAATGGCATCTGAGTATAGAGAAACTGTTCAGAGAAGGTACTGTTGAATAAAGTTTAAATTTTGCATCTATAAATGCATGAAATTGAGCAACTTTGCCTTTTTGTTTGACTTTTTGATTCGTTCTTGTCCTTGTCGATAGTATATCGTTTCGTATTTGCTCCTTATCATTAATGGAGCTCTGGGTGCAACAAGTAGATTCTACTTGTCCAAATTCTTCAAGAAAAGAGGCCCCTAATTTTAGACTATGGTTTAAAATTACCCTCACAATGAAGCTCCGTTATGGATTAAGGGAAATATGGGATTTTTCTAACATATGATTAATATTAGACCCAAAGTCAAACAGTGGTATGAAACAATTTGAAATCTGAACCTTTACCTTATTTGTTTAGTTAAAGTATGTGTCATCTCATCAGGAAGCTGAAATTGTTAGAGAAAATTCTTTTGATAATGAGTGTCGATGAGACTCCGAATCAGGACCTCTGACTACTCTAAAACTATATTGAAGTCAGTAATCAGCTGGTCTAAAAGTTTAAATCAACAGGTACTACACGGTGACTGGAGAAAATCCAGATGAAGGTACACTGGATAATCTGATATCCACTGGCCAAAGTGAGACATTTATGCAGAAAGCAATACAGGAGCAAGGAAGAGGACAAGTAATGGACACAGTAATGGAAATTCAAGAAAGGCATGAAGCTGTGAAGGAATTGGAGAGAAATCTGAAAGAACTGCACCAAGTTTTCTTGGACATGGCTGTTTTAGTGGAAAGTCAAGGAGCTCAGCTAGATGACATTGAAAGTCAAGTCAACAGAGCCAATTCATTTGTGAGAGGTGGTGCTCAGCAGCTTGAGGTTGCAAGAAAGCACCAGAAAAATACAAGAAAATGGAGTTGTTTTGCCATTGTTATTTTGCTGATTATTATCTTGGTGGTGGTTCTTTCCATTCGACCATGGAAGAAATGAGAATTTACTCAAATGTTCATATAGGTCTAAGTTTCAAATCGTGAAATTAGTCACCGACACTTGCGTCAAGGTAGGCTGCCTACAAAATATCCCCTTAGATTGCCACCTTTCCCGGTCCCCACTTGCAGGAGATACTTCGTGCATCAGATTATCTTTTTCTTTTTTCCATCTTTTTTAATGTTTGGAGTTCTCTTTGTAATTAAATTATTGCTCAAGTAGAAATGGAGCTGAGACTGTTTAAACTTTTTACCCTCTGTTTTGTCTTATTTGCTTGTTTGTACACATTTGGTTTTAAATATAACCTTTTGTTGGTGATACTTTTTGTTTCTTTTTTGGACCTTTTCAAAATTCATAAATGCATGTGGCATGCCACCATGAAGATTCAAGCCTGCATTTGTTTTACTAGACTTCAAAGAACATGTCATATTATACTTGTAAAAGTTTATTATATCATTGAGAAAAGTTTGATAATAGAACAATAACATAGACATTTAGCATACATCAATGAATTTAATTAGCCCAGCACACATGAGTTTGTCTTCTTATATTTGTAGCTTTACCAGCCTAGCATTACTAGATTAATCTCAGGTTTGCCATGGAAACTGATTTCCACACGCCCTTTCCGCATCTCCTGTCCAATCTTGTTTCACTAGTCAAAATCTTATCGAGGTCTGAATGCTCCATGAACCTCTGCGTAGAAGCTTCCCATGAAAGCTTGTATTGTTCCTCGGGAGTGAGAGTGAGGTTTGCTGGACATTACCTCTTTAGATTTTGCTACAAAGTCTTCAAGTTGTCGTGTAAGTCAAGCAGGTTCGGGAATACCTGGAAAAATTTCATCTGATGGCTGGTCCAAATTTCCACATTGTAAGAGCTCAACCATGCCAGTACAGAGCGCAGCACTGCAAGCACAACTATGTACATTAAAAAGCTGAACCATAAAGAATCAACAGGGAACAAGGAAATGGAGAAAACGACAACTAGCATCACATAAAAGGCAGCAAAGGGTCTGCACTCAACATCGTTGATCAAGCTTAAGATCTAGTAAGTGGAAGTACCATGTCGATGAAAAATCCCAAGAAAAAAAAAAAGGCATTCACTATTTATAGAAGATGTTAAGGAGAAAAAGTTTAAGACTTTATACAAGTAAAGTTTAAGAAACTTTGCACCCAAGTAAAATTGAAATACCCCGGGTGAGTATATTTGTCTCATACTCTACATCACATATATTAGGTAGGAATGTGCTCAATTACTTTTCAGGTTAACGTTGCTGATCATACGAATAATCTTTACCATCTTAGTCAGTGATGCATTAACAATAATTCTAAAATCATTTTGGCGCAGGGAACAGAATGTTAATATTGTCGATTCCATTAAAATCCCTAAATGATGCTTCATAGATCATTGGGCAAAAAAGGAAAAAGATTCACTAGATAATGCCAATTATGTGCAACAACTTCTACATTCTTCATTAATAAAAAGTTCTACAGAAGGATTCTTACCCATGAAGAGAATCATCTGTATCATCTCTACCTTCATGACGTTGACATTTTGCTGTACTCTGCACTTCATGAGCATCTTCCCCATTGCCATATACCTCCAAATTAAAGCCATCAAAGGTCAGTCTTTTGCTTTGCTAAGAGATCTATCAACTCCCAATATCCCTTCGCCTGGACCATTTTGCCTAAGAAACACACTCATTTAGAGAAAACATGCTGGTCGCTTTGTCTATCTGCAGCTGCTTTTTCTCCTATTTTCAGAAACTTCGGATTGACACCATGAACATTGCAGACCAAAGGCTTGGGTAAATCCTGTGTACCTAAACAGCGATATTGACATCTCAATTAGGAAAAACATGAAATAACAGGAAGGGGGTTTAAAAATTTATAAGAGGACATGGTGCTCTAAAATGCAGTTAAAGCATCTTCCAATGCTTAATGCATGTCAACCACAGTTTCCCTCTTTCTCCTTCTACGGTGGAGAATTTAGTCCATAGACTAATCATACCTTGTCTCAGTATGCTCTCACCCAATTGTTAATGTGTTTCACAAAAAATGCTTGAACAGCCCCATTCATTTCCCTCTTGATATATTCCAAATAGATTTTGTGGACAACGCCAACAACATGATTCAAATTTATCAGTCCAATGTTTTCCAGGGTGGCACCAGTTGAGATGTTCTGGCTCCTCTAAAATTGCAATATTGGCATCCCTTGATGGGATAAACTGAGAAGTGTCTCCAGCTGGTATTATACTCCGCCTTTCTTCGGAGAGCTGGAAGGGAAAAAATATTTGTCAATAATCAAATCCTTCTCAACATCTTCACCTGTCATATTATAATTTATTTAGCTGTTAATCAGGGACTACCTTCTTATGTTACCTTCTCAAGAAAAATCAGGGACTACCTTCCCAGGGTAAAATGAAATCCTGAAGTCAGCTTTGAAACCTATTCGTTCCTCGAGCCAATTGCATATATAAAGTCCTGACTTCAGGAGAACTAAATGAAAGATGGTTTGGAAAAATTAGCTCTTGGTCAGATTTACATAGCCATGGAACCAGCAACATAATATTCTGCTTTTCTTATTTGACTAAGTAAGCTGCTCGGAGTAGAAGATTTACAGAAGTTCCCGTCATCGAAGGAAGACTTGCAGTTGTCACTACATGCCTTCTATCATCTTATAGGTTCTGCTTGGTAGAATCTCCCCAAAATCCACCTTCATAACAATGACCAGTAGTCTGAACGACGCTGGCAATTCTTAAATCTAGTTCACAATTCATAATTTCACCTTCAATCATGAGGACCCTCCTCCAGGTAAGAATGTAGGAAAAGTTGCTTCGACCCTTGCTGCACAGACTTCCACAATCTTTCTGATGTATCTGCAAATAAAATAAACCCCCAGAGAAGACAGCTTATAGTGTCCACAGAAAACAGATAGACATTTAAAATTAAATTAAAAACTAGAACAAAATTTGAAAAGAAAGCAAAGTTCAGCTTATGCTTGTATATCATTATAACCCAGAAGAGTGCTATCTTTATATTGAGGATCTGACACATCAAGCTTGATTGTTAAATTATGACATCCATAACTATCATCTGTGCATTACTCACAATATATCATGCAAATGTTCTGCATCACCACGTTGGACATGTCAAAAGGATACATTACGGAGAAACTATCCCCTTTTACTGGTTGAAAGCCTGTAAAGCTGTAACTAAACGGAGCTACTGCAGAATCCACACAAAGAAATGCTCCTGACTTAATGTGCAACAATTTACAACAAATATAAAATGAGAATAATTTTCTGAAATTTTATACCTTGATGCAAAGGTAAGCTAACCATCCTAGTTAATGTGCAAGAGTAGAGGCCATCTGTCCTACTAAATGTCCAAAAAGAATAAGTGATATCTAGAGCAAAGTGAAAGAGCTGATAAAATATCAAAACAGGAGCATAGGTAGTATCACCATAGTTACTTATGCTAGTGAAGAATATCTTACCTTTCAACAATTAAATAGACTAAGCATCAAAAAGAAAAAGAAAATAAAGAGCACTCACGTAGACTAAATGCACAGGTCAAGTATTGCAGACAGAACAAATGTTTAGCATTCCATAAAAAGGTACTGCAAACAGAATAAAAAGAACCAAGACAATAAAAAATCAACTAAATCTGTAAATCACAAATGAACTATTACCTTTTCTTATTCCAATTTGATCCAAATATGGGTGTGACTGTCTAACTTCTATGCCAACAATTCTGGCACATCAAGTGGTGGAACTCCCTGCATAGATGAAGAACAAGTGAGGATGGATAAAGAGAAGAAAATATCCCTGGTCAGCTAGTCTAATTGCTTCTTTTTTAGAATATGAACAAAAACAAATCAACCTTAAGGGATAGGAGAGAAATATAGAGGGGGAATAAAGAGAAAAATAAGAGAAATGCTTATCATTTCACTTGCATGAAACAAACTTTACCTTATTAAAAAAATCACTTGCTTGGAACAACAACATACTCAGGGTAATCCTACAAATAGGGTGTGGGGAGGGTAGGACGTACAGAAATCTTATTCCTACCTTTGTAAGGTAGAGAGGTTGTTTCCAATAGACCTTCGACTCAAAAAGAAGGTTTTTGAAGCAGAATTGCAAGAAAAATATGACAACAAATAACAAGATGCAAAGCCAACGAAGTAGCAGATAACAATACGCGTTGAAGAATAAGAAACTATGTGATTACTAAATAATCGTTTTTATTTTGATTGGTCGGTTACTACATAATACTACTAATAAGGGAGACAAGGAGAGGAAGAGGCTAACCCCCTACCTCTCCCGCAAATAGTGAGACAACACTCAGCTACCTACTAATCTTCTATCCTAATCATCGACCTTCAAGCATTCCTATCTAGGGTTATGTCCTCAATAAGCTGAAGATGTGTTATGTACTGTTTAATTACCTCCCCCAATCCCTTTTGGCCTACTTCTACCTCTCTTAGCTCCTACTAAAGTCAACCTCTCAAGCCTCCTTACTAGCCCATCCGCACCTCCACTTCACATGTCTAAATCATCTCAGTCTTGCTTCCCTCATCTTGTCAGCCACGAAAGTCACTCCCAACTTACCCCCATATAACTTCGTTCCTAATCATATCTTCCTAGTATGCCATACATCCATCTGAACATCCTTATCTCCGCTACCTTCATCTTTTGAATGTGGGCGTTCTTGACTAGCCAGCACTCTACCCCGTACAACAATGTTGGTCTAACCACCACTCTATAGAACTTATCTTTAAGCCTTGACAACACATTTTTATCGCACAGTACCCGGGAGGCGAGCCTCCATTTCACCCACCCTACACCAATATAATGTGGGACATCATCATCAATCTCCCCATCTCCCAAAATTATGGACTCAAGATACTTGAGACTTCCTCTCTAGGGTATGAGTTGTGCATCGATCTTCACTTCCATTTCCACTTCATGTGTTACGTCACCGAACTTGCACTTCAAGTATTCTGTTTTAGTCGTGCTTAACCTGAAACCTTTAGACTCTAGGGCCTATTTCCAAACTTTCAGCCTATCATTAACTCCACCGCGCATCTCGTCAATCAATAATATGTCGTCTGTGAATAAAATACACCACAACACCTCCCCTTGAATATATTGAGTTAATTTGTCTATCACTAAGGCAAATAAGAACAGGCTAAGGGTTGATCTCTTGTGGAACCCCATCACCACTGAATCTTGGCTCTATCTACATGTCTTTAATTGTCCTAATGTAAGTCACAGGTACACCTCTAGACTACAAACATCTATAAAAGGCCTCCCTGGGGACTTTATCGTAAGCCTTTTCTGGTCAATGAACATCATGTATAAGTCTCTCTTTATGTTCCTATACAGATCCAACAACCTCCTTTCAAGATGAATGGCTTAGTAATTTATCACCTCGGCATGAACCCGAATTGGTTCTCGGATATAGACACACCCCTCCTCATCTTCATCTCGACCACCATTTCTCAAACTTTCATAGTATGACTTAGTAGCTTGATACCCTTATAGTTGTTGCGATTCTGAATATCCCTTTGTTCTTGTACAACAGAACTATTGTACTTCACCTCCATTTTTTGGCATTTTAGTTATTCTAAATATGACATTAAACAACCCAATCAACCACTCGATACTTGCCTCGCCTACGTTATTTCAAAAATCCACCAGGATCTTGTCTATCCCGATCACTTTTTCCCTCCTCATCTTATGAATAGCCCCTTAACCTCTGCGGCTTTTATGCACCTACAATAGTAAAGCATGTCAGGAGTATGTTATCATGTTCAGTTGTTGTTGACCTGATACCCCGAATCTACATGACTCTCGAATGCCCCCCCCGAACGCGGCCAGTTTTCCTTGTCCCGCTTCTTTATTCCCAAACATGATTTCCTTGTCCCCTTCTTTATTTAAGAGCTTATGGAAATACATTTGTCGTCTCTGTCTAATGTGTGCTTTTTCTCACTTATAAAGAGAAAATGATATCTCCTCCTTGTGGTCTCTTCCTAAACTTTCCATCACCTCATATATTACGACTAAACTAGGCAAGTGAAATGTTTTGATTTTCTCTACTTGTCTCTTCCGTTCTCTTCCTTTCTCAACTTTCAAAGCAAAGTATTAAGCACACGGCACAGTCCAAATCAAATGCATAGAAAACAATGTAGAATATAACCTCATCAAATATTAAAAGATAAGACACCAACCTTTTGTCTCTCCTGGTTCCTTGCAAATTGATTAATGGAGAAAGACAATATATTAATCACATGGATCAACATACCTATAAAAAAAATCATATGGGTCAACATCAAGAAATACAATGTGAGAAAAGACAACTTATCTAACAAGACAACACATAATGCTGAAGGAATCGAGAGAAAAAAAGGAAAGAACTAGGAGATTTAAAATAGAAGGAGCCACTGTTTGTGTCTGACAAGTCAAACAAACCCAAGTTTGCCCTCCTTTCGCGACCAAAACTACTCATGTATACCATTTAATACTAAGTTGAATATAAAAGAAACCATCAATCATTTGACCTATTCCCACAACCCAAAAAAGAAATTTCAGAAATTATCAGCATGAAGATGAGACAACCCATGGAGAAATTGACACCATTAGGAAACTGATCAACGAAGAAGTTTCAAAAATAAGAGAAATGAAGAATCAAGAAATTATCTAGCAATATGAGAAAAATATGTACTGCCTAAAGAGATAAAGTAGTGTAATCCTGAAAAAGGAGATAGAATTGCACATACAGGTCAATTATTGCTTTTAAAACTTTACCATGAGAAGGCATAGCAGATAGTATTGAATTTTAGCAGTATTTCTCATATAATAAGAGAGGGTTTGAGGAAAAAGAGCCAGAGGGGTAAACTTCCAGTGTAAAACCATCTTTGGAGCTGTAGGAACTAAAAGGAATCACAAATGTAACAATGTGAATTATAGCAGTCTTAAAAAGCATAGCATCTTGCTTAAGAGTACTTATGTTAAAGGAATTGAAGAACGGGACTTGACTCCACCTCTGATGAATAAGAGATCTTTTAAGTTACAATTTGCATAAAAAAATTGTTTTAGGGAGGAGAAAACTAGCTTGTCATTGAAAAAACTTTGTGACTATCACAGAGTGGCAGCTCACAACCACTAGCCTAAACAGATCATTCATCAAAACCAAATATCTACCATATTTCTTCAAACTGAGCAATAAAATGACAAAAGCATAAATAGTTCACAGCATTTTGCCAGAAAGTGAGACACAAATTTTTCACAATTTTATCCCCCTCCCACTTAAATAAAAAGCATAAAGAACATGAGAAAGATGAAAATAGACGGAGGAGTGGAAAAAAAAGTTAAGCAGCGGAACTTGCCTGTAATCTGTCAGAAATAGCTGCATATATAGTGTGATGAATCCAAACTGATCTCATGGAAGGCAAATTCCCCTTAAAAAGAATAGCCCACAAGAATGGAAATGAGAAATCTTTATTCAGGCAACAGGGTACTAAGGTGCACATGAAGTGGACATCCTTGACTGCACAATTGCAACAGAATCACAAATAGCAGGAATTTCATACTTCATTTGTTGTGTGTTCTATCAAGTCCCTCTAGCAGCAATGAATATGTCTGGGAACTAAGTCGAGAACCACTTTTCTCCATCATATCCAACAACTCAGAACATCTATCTACAAGTCCCCTCTTAAGTAAGCCATCAATTAGAATCTTCCAAGCTATTTCATCATTATTGTACCCACAATCAAGAAGTCGAAAGAAGGTTGCCATAGCTTTATCACTGTTTCCATCATCATACAACCCACATATAAGGAGCTTGTATGACTCTAAGCGTGGTAAAAAACCTTGTGTAAGCATAGCGTCAAGAAATCTTGCTGAATCCTCATACATTCTCAACTTGCAACAACAATTTACCATTGAGGTGTACATATCTTCACACGAAGACATTCCGCAACTCTGCATATGATCAAGTAACCTCGAAGCCTCCTCAAGGCGTCCTTCTCTACATAGACCAATAGCAAGCGAACTAAAAACGTTTGTATTTGGAGGGCATCCATGTTCCCTCATTTTATCGAAGAGTTTAAGCAAAGTTTCATATTTCACTACTTTCCACACGTCAGCAATATTAATGAAACTGGCCTCTGTTTTGAGGTCAAGTCCTCCTAGGGACAAATGTTTGATCAAAACAGAATAGGTGTAATGAGAAGGTTCATATCCAGAAACAAACATACATTTTAGCATATCAAAGGCTCGATTTAATAATCCTGCACGACCATAACCATCAATCATTACTGTATAGGCCATCAAATCTGGTCTAACTCCTGCCTCTGCCATCTTAGCCATCACATCTTCCGCTTCTTTCAATTTCCCTTCATTGTAATATGCAACCAGAAAGGAAGTGTAAATGCAGACATCAGGCTTGTGTCCCTTAGAAACCATTAAACTAAAAACTTTGTCCGCATGGTCAAAGGCACATTCTTTTAGTAGTTGCTCAATCAAGATACTGTAGGATTCAATTGTGGGTTCAACACCACTTTCTGGCATCCTTTCAAGCAATTGGGCTGCTTCTAGCTGTTTACCTTGTTTGCACAACCCGTTAATCAGCACGTTATAAGTACATACGTTTGGGGAGCAACCTTCCTCAATCATTTTCTTAAACAATGTGAAGGCAAAATCAATTTTTTCAGCTTTGCAATGTCCATCAATTAGGGCAGTGTACATTGCAACATTAACCTTTATGCCTTTCTCTTTCAGAGAACTAAAAATGGTGTTAGCTTCTTCAACTCTACCTCTTTCACATAAGCCATCAACTAGAGTACCATAAGTCCACTCATCAGGAGCCAAACCATTCTCCTCCATCAATCTAAGCAACCTAAATGCACTATCTATTTCACCCTCTTTACACTGTCCATGAACTAACAAGTTAAAAGTGACATTACTAGGAGACAGTTTGCACTCAAGCATCTTATCAAGTAGTGACATTGCCTTATGCACCTTTTTCGTCCTACAAAAGCCAGAAATCAATTCATTGTATGTACGTACATTTGGGATACAACTTTTCGATTCCATCGTGTCAAAAATATTTAATGCAACATCAACCAAATCTTTCTTACAGTATCCATCAATCAAAGCATTGTATGTCACCACACTTGGAACTAGCCCCTTTCCTGACATAACATTTAGTAACACTCTTGCTTCGTCAAGCTTGGAGTCTTTACACAAACCATCGATGAGAACAGTGTAAGTATGAACATTGGGCTCACAACCTTTCTCCTGCATCTCATCAAACAAACTCAATGCTTCTGCCCTCCTATCCAATCGACACAAAGCATCAATGAGAATCGTATATGTCCGGACATTAGGAGAACAGCCATCATCTCCCATTTGCAAAAACAGCTTCATTGCTTCATCAATCCTCCTCGTTTCACACAAGCCATGAATCAAATTGTTGTACGAAACCACATTTCTTCGACAACCCTTTTTCTGCATTTCCCTGAAAACCTTAAAAGCAGTGTTTACATCCTTTTTCCTACAATGCCCCAATATAAATGACGTGTAGGTGTGCGTATCTGGACTCAAACCAGCTTGCAAGATCTTACTCAAATAAACCTCAGCCTCAACAACATTACCCAGTTTACAATAACCATTGATCATTGTATTAAAAGTATAAATATCAGGCTTAATCATATCATTCAACATCTCATTATACACACATTTCATATCATCAACCATAACGAACCGCGATAATGACATCAACAAGGTATTGTAAGCCCACGCATTAAGCTTAAACCTGAACCCATCGTCACATTTATTCATCTCCCGCACAAAACCCATCACAAAAACGATGTCGTCAGGTGTTCCGCAGGATTTAATCATTGAAAGGCGGGTTCTTTCAGCGACCTGAAAAAGCTTATTGGAAATTAAAATACGCAAAAGGGGCGCGTAGGACTGAACACTGGGTTTGAAGGAAGGGAGACGGGAGAGATAATCGAAGAAGGAACACGCAATATGGGGATTAAGATTTGGGTTTTGTGAGAGGAAAGAAGAAAGACGAGAAGGGGAAAGTGAAGGAATAAGATTCTTGAGGGAAGGATGTTTTTGCCAATTTGGATGTGAAAGGAGGTTGAGGAGCTGGGAAGAAAGGTGGTCAATGGAGGTGGGTTCTGATTCCTCTGGGGCTGAAATGGGCGATGAAGAAGAAGCTATGGAAAATGGGAAAGATTTGATAAAGGCGAAGAAAAGAGAAATCGACTGACCTGAACGTAATGGGAATAGAGTAGGCAAGGCCGTCCATTGTATCATTGTCTTGGAAAATCGGCTCCAAGAACGAAGAAGAAGAGAGAGAGATCAAGTTTTGAGATTCATGGAGCTGGTTTGCGAGAACGAGAGATTGGAAAAGCCTAAACACAGCGGCGATTTTGTTGTGGCGATACTTCGGTCGTTGAGTGACAAAGGCGGACTTCGGCGATAGTTCGCTGACATTAGAAGGGGCGAAATGCAAAACAAAAAAAGAAAGTTCAAATTGCCAGTTTTAGGACCCTATTTAAAATGTGGCCAAACTTTAGGAAGTTTTTAAAATTTAACCAATCTCAAAGTTATGCTTCGCTTGCAAAATTAACTTACCAAAACATGATTTATTTAATTTTTTCAATAATTTATTTATTTATTAGCTTAATTTATTTTATCTCAATTAGAAATTAGATTATTTCTAATTGATATATAACTCAAATTGACTTATAAAAAATTTTATCAGAACATCTTTTGAAGATATTTATTTATTTGCTATGTTATATACAATCATAATTAAAAAAAAATATTAGTCATTTGAAAAATATAAAAGAACAAACAAAAAATTTAAACTTAGTAAGAATTGGACGGGTTATGACCTGTTTTTTAGCTCATTTTAGTTCAACTTATTTCAATCCAAATAACTTTCGACCATCTAATTTGTTAACTCAACTTAATTTAACTCTCCAAAATTCAACATAACCTACTCGTTTAACACTTTTGGCTTATATATGTGGAGGAGCATAGGTTCACGTGCAATGATGTTCCTCCCGTATAGAAATATAATTTGTGAGAGGTCTTTAATAATAAAATTAATTCAAGTTAGTTCTGAAAATCTGTAATGTAAGACTTGAGACAAGAAAGAACAAACTATATTAAGCGAGACAATTATAACAATGTAAATAATCAAGTAAAAAAGATAAAAGCTTATTCAATACATGATATACCAAAACAGTAAGTTTATTGTAATGAATGTAAGAGACTTTAGAATTGTATTGTTTAAAATATAATATTTTTTCTCACAAATCAAGTTGAAGGGGTAGATATACTTTGACCTCTCTAACTAACTTCCTAATCCTAGATATTATATAATCGTTGCGGGTGTGAGGATCACATGTTTATGAAAGTGGGATAAAGTCGTGATCCTCCAAATATCAGGATGTATGATTATCTTCAACTATCGATTCTCGGACATTGTGATGTGTTGATCATCCAGTCTTATGTGAGAGACATGCGTCTAGAATAAGGCCTGAACTGACTATGTTGATCTGACCCTTTGGCTACATGTGTATATATCTAAGTATTCGCCATACATTACGTGCATTGATATGCAGATAGATGCTATTATTCAAATATTATACTAATGACTAAATTTTAATGGAGAAGTTACATAAATATAACCTTTTAAAAATACAATTATTTTTTATTTTTTATTTTTAATTTATATTATGTATAATTTTTATATTCCTATCATATCTATCATAGAATTTCTATATCTTTTTCGTATTAGTTTATTCTCAAAAATCCCAAGAATTTCTTTCTTTTTTATAATAGCTTTCTCACAAACTCCATTCTCTCCTCTATGTCATTATATATCTTAGAACTTATTGTATGCGTATGATCAAATTATAATATATGAATTAACAATAAAAGAATATAATAATACGAAGTATATTTGACATAAACATTATATGCGTATGTATGTCATATATTAGATATAAGTTAAGCATATATGTGCAGTGATATACTATATATCATTGGTGGAGTGTAAGAGTAAATTATAATGCAGTATTTATAGCATTGATAATAAACTATTTATAGGATTTGATATTAATATTTATGTATTAAAAGATAGGAATTGAGAATATGTAAGGATTCATTAAATATTATTCATATTTAATCTACTTAAATTA
>JACEIK010000333.1:313280-325191 GCA_018107945.1 Datura stramonium
ATAATATATTTAATTTCTCTCTGACTATAAAATGGGTCTTTCCTCAATTTCACGTATAGCGATAATTTAGCGAACTAGAAAATATTTTCTTATTTGTGTTTAATCATAGGCTTTCCTTGATCGGCAAGATCAATTATTATATATTACTCTCGATTGATATTGCCATGTATGTACGTAGAAAGGTAAAAGTTCCCTCAACGTGTTGAAGGGTCACTATAAATTAAATTACTCGAAGAGAATAATTGGTTGTCACATGATTATACTACTTTTAATTAACTTTTCAAGAAATTGGATCGAATAATTAAATATAATATATAAATTCCACATCCATGCAAAAAGAATATTGCTGGCCAAAAACAAAAATGCATGACAGTCAACTAAGTGCTTCTCAACATCAGCTTCTTCATGTTTTAACATATTATTTATTTTCATCTGGGATCCCACAACTAGGTAGACTTTTTCTTTTTAAGTGTAAACTAAATGATAATTCATATATATATTATAATGCAGACAATAAAACAATGGGAATTAGGGTGCGTTAGCGATTTTCTTACATAATTTTTTATGTTTGGTAAGTAAGTAAAAAAATATTATTATAAAACTATTTATGTATAATCTAAACGAACAGTATGAATATGGCGGTGAGGGTTAAGGTTGCGGGGGTGGTGTCCCACAGGGATTATGAGAGTGGAATTTGTTGGGATGCGTTCAAAGATGGGATGAAACAATCAAAGTAAAATGACATTTATGGAACAATTGTCTCCCTAGCTACTTTCAAAAAAATAATTTTTTTTATTTGAAGAAACTTATTTTTTTTCTAGAAAAAAATAATTCACAAAAAATTTACCGATCAAATATAAAAAAATAAAAAAAAATCTATTCTTAAAATATTTCCCTCAATAACAAACACAACCTTAGAGTGACATCTTTAAGAAAACAACAAATACATGTATGGAAGCAATTGTTTGCTTACACTGCATGATCTGTATACGTACTTTGTACGTACGATTGTTAATTTTTTACTTTATTTTTCGAAAGGTTAGGAATCAACAAAAAGAAAAATAAATGAATATGATTTATTGAATTAAAATTATATTCGCTATTCTGATATTAAAATTCATTTAATAGCATAATTTATCTTTTAAATAGGTTGATTTTCAATTTATATCTATTCGGACATAATTTTTTTAAAAATTCAAGGCATAACTTGTGAAATACTATAAACTTATGCCTCAAGAAAAAGTTAATTGACATGAGGAGTAAAAATTAGAAATCAGCACAAAATATAGAAGTAGAAGTGCAAATGACACATTAAGATAGCACAGAACTTGATTTTTAAATAGAAAACTTACATAATTGTCCTATTAGAGCAAAATATTTACCAATTGCTATCATTGAAGATGAACAGTCTTTCAGGAATGGCACGTAGGATTCCTTAATCCTTCATGAACCGTCATAGTATATTCATATATTGTCATGATATCACAGATGAATGAATAATCCTTCAGGAATACACTCCTTAATCATGCATGATACTATAACAATATGTTCATATTTTGCCATGGTATATTTGATGATATCATCACAGTATATTCATATATTACCATGAATCTTATGCGCGAAAAATATTCAAACTCATAATGGGACACGAATTATAATTATTTTGTATCGAACGAGTACTTCAAATAATTAATATGAAACGATTCATTTTTATATAATTAATTAGTTTAGTTTTTAGCGTTACTTACTTTTTTGTTTTTAAATTTATGAGGGACATTCACCCAAATTAGATGGACGAGAAGTATATGCTCTTTAGAACTAGGAATAGGCACCGTACACGAAAAGAAAAATTAGGTTGAGTGGTTTGAAGAAAATATTAAGAAAGAATAGATAAAGAAAGACGGTGCACGCATGCACTACAATTCCAATAATATTATACTACTATTTTACTTATTGTTACTTACTTGAAGGAATAGTTTTTCACTTCACTATGAGTAAATGCTAAACGACATGTCTGAGAATCAGACACACTTGATAAACCAGAGGATAAAATTACATGTAATTTTTTTTTTTGGGTTAGGCATAAGTTATTTAGAAATCAAAATCAATGTCCAAGCATAACTTATAAAATATTATAATATAAAAATATAAACTTATACCCTGTAAAAAAGAAATTGTTTATTATGAACTGCATATTAAAGACCAGCACAAAATAAGAGTGAATGGGAGACTTTGCTTTTTAAGTCACTTGCAATTTATATTTTTAGTTTTATGATCTTTCTATAAGAGATCCGGAAAAATCATTCTCTTTTATCTATTTTGTAAGAGACAGATCTCATCTCTCTTGTTCATGAATAATATATGGGCCCCCATTCATCAACCAGTTCTATTGTATGCAACAGTTCTACTGTATGCTAGGAGCTGCAATAAGCTCTTGGCCCAGTAGCAAAATATAGAACTGGGCTGTCGAGTACATTTAGTTCCTTTGCACACACTGACCACAGTTACATACAACACTTTCTCACAAGTGAGTGAACTACTTTCCTGCTATACAACAATGAAAGAACTACAAATTCTCAAGCATACATATATAATCAAAGACATTATGCAAGAAGTGACAAGATATTACGGGTAATATCCTGCGCGCTGCTACAGTTCAAAACTACAATATAATAATAGTCGTACAAGTATAGTCCAGGTGATCAGTTGCTTCTACTGATGGAAGTTTTCCAACCTTGTAAAAGAAATTAAGAGACAAGCTAATCCTAAATTTGGAGTACCCCCGACAACATTAACGTGAAACAGGAGAGGTATGACCATTACAAGTTACAAACTTTACGTATGATCCTAAAAACTAGCCTGCAGGGTAAGTGCATCAAATCAATAGCTAAGAAAGCATCAAGACCTAGACCGTTAGCATTGGAGCTAAGGACTAACAAGCATCCAGTTTGTCTAACATCCTATTATACCAATTAGAAATAATGATATACATGTTAGTTACGTATTCTATTTACCAGCCATATATTGGATTTTCTACCTGAGGAGGCAAGAGATGGAGATCATTGCAATGTTGCTTGTCATAATCCCGAGTTCTGGGTATTGCGCCAGTACACAACCTCAAGAACTCGTTCCCTGTGAGACAATTGTGGGTAAATGCCAGACCCCCATCAACCATTTCTTCGAGGTTTGGCATGGAAACTGATTTACCCATGCCCTTCCAACGTCTCCTGTCCAGACTTGTTTCACTACTCAAAACCTTATCGAGGTCGGAATATTCCATGAACCTCTGTGTAGCAGCTTCCCATGAAAGCTTATATTGCTCCTCGGGAGTGAGAGGTTGAGGCTCGCTAGACATTGCCTCTTCAACTTTTGCTACAAAGTCTTCAGGTGTCTTGTAAGTCAAACAGTTGGGAAATGCCTGGAAAAACTCATTAGATGGATGATCTGCACAGACTACAAATTTCCCCATTGCAAGAGCCTCGGCTGTGGCAGTACATAGCACATCACTGATACTCGGATTTATGAAGACTTTGTAACTGCAGGCAAAATACGTACATTAAAAAGGTGAACTGCAAAGAATCAACAGGGAACGCGGAAATGGGAAAAATCAACTACTAGCATCAAACAAAAGGCAGCAAATGGTCTGCACTCGACCTTGTTGATCAAGCACAAGATATAGCAATTGGAAGTACCATACAACAACAACAACCCAGTGTAGTCCCACAAAGTGGGGTCTGGAGCAATTGGAAGTACCATGTGAATGAAACACCCCCAATAAGAAAAATAATTACATTCAGTTTTTTGCAAAACAATGTGGCCAAGGAAGTCTTAAGACTTTATACAAGTGAAATCGTTCATGAGGTATCTACCCCTTCAAAAAATAAGAAAATTTGCGACCAAGTAAAACTAAAATCCCACAGAGGAGTATAACTTGTACTAGACATCTAACATAAATAAGGTAGAACATGCGCTCAGTGACTCTTGAGGTTACCCTTGCTGATCATACAAATATCTTTACCATCTTAGTCATTGATATATTAACAGTAATTCTAAAATCATTTTGCCACAAGGAGCAGAATGTTACTATTGTCAGTTCCATTAAAATTCCCCCGTGATGATTTATAGATCATTGTACCAAAATGGAACAAGACACACTGAATAATGCTTATTCTGCGTAACAACTTCTACATTCTATATTAATAAAAAGTTCCATTGAAGGATTCTTACCCATGAAGAGAATCATCCGCATGGTCTCTACCTTTCATGAAGTTGACATTGAGATTTAACCTCTTTGCTGTACTCTGTACTTCATGAGCATCTTCCCCATTGCCGAATACATCCAAATCAAAGCCATCAAGCTCAGCCTTGTGCTTAGATAAGAGATCTATCAATTCTCGGTATCCCTTCGCCCAAACCATTTTGCCTAAGAAATAGGCCCCTTTCGAGAAAACTTTCTGGCCACTTTGTCTATCTGCAGCTGCTTTTTCTCCTATTTTCAGAAACTTTGGATTGACACCATGAACATTGCAGACCAAAGACCTGGGTAAATCTTGTGTAGCGGCAGAAAGGCGAAGAACCTAAACAGGAAAATTGACATCTCAATTAGGACCAACATGAAATAACAGACAGGGTGCTTTAAATTTAAAAGAGGACATGGTGCTTTAAAATGAAGTGTTAAAGCATCTTCCAATGTTCAATGCATGTATAACCCACAGTTTCCCTCTTTCTCCTTTTCTGATGAGAATTTAGTCCATAGACTAATCATACCTTGTCACAATATGCCCTCGTGACCCAATTGTTAATGTGTTTCACAAAAAAAGCTTGAAGAGCCCCATTCTTCTCCCTCTTGATATATTCCAAATAGTTTGTGTGGACAATGCCAACAACATGGTTAAATTTATCAGTCCAACGTTTGCCATGGTGGTACCAATTGAGATGTTCTGGCTCCTCCAAAATTGCAATATCGGCATCCCTAGACGGAATAAACTGTGAAGTGTCTCCAGCTGGTAATATACTCCGCCTTTCTTTGGAGAACTGGAAGGGAAAAAAATATTCGTCAATGATCACATCCATTTCACCAATCATATTATAATTTATTTAGCTAGTTAAGCAAGGACTACCTTTCCAGGGTAAAATGAAATCCTGAAGTCGGCCTTGAAACCAATTCGCTCCTCGAGCCAATTGCGTATATAAAGCTCCTGATCTTCAGGAGAACTAAAAGTAAGCTGGTTTGGATAAACTAACTCTTGGTCAGACTTACATAGCCATGGAACCAGCAACGTAACATTCTGCTTTTCTGATTTGGCTAAGTAAGCTGCTCGGAATAAAGGATTTACAGCAGTTCCCGTCATCCAAGGAAGGCTAGCAGTTGTAACTATTGCTACATGTCTCTTATCACCTGCTGCTAGGTTCTTCTTGGTAGAATCTCCCCAAAATCCACCATCATAACAATGACCAGTACTCTGAAGAACACTGGCGATTCTTAAATCTAGTTCATCATTCATAATTTCACCATCAATCAGTGAGGACCCTCCTCCGGGTAAGGAATGTAGCAAAAGCTTGCTTTGTCCTTTGCTGCATAAACTTTCCACAATCTTCTCTGACATATCTGCAAACAAATTAAAGACACAGAGAAGATAAGATGGCTTATAGTTTCAACAGACAGCAGATAGACATTTAAAATTAGAATAAAAGTTATAACAGTAAAGAAGAGAGATACGTCCAGTGTATGCTTGTATATCATTAGAACCTGGAATTGGATCTTTATATTGAAGATCTGACACATCAAGCTTCATTATTAAATTATGACACCCATAACTAACATCTGTCTGTTACAGTTTTTTTTATATGTTATCTTTATTACTCACACTGTATCATTCAAATGTTCTGTATCACCATGTTGGACATGTCAAGGACAGATTATGGAGAACTATCGCATTATACTTTTTCAAAGTTTGTAATGAACAGAGCTACCACAGATTTCACACAAGATGAAAACGCTCAGAGCTCTATGTGCAACAATTTACTATAAATATAAAAATGAGAATATTTTAAGAAATATACCTTGATGCAGAAGTAAGCTAACCATCCTAGTTAACATGCAACAGTAGGCTATTTATCCTACTAAATGACCAAAAAGAATAAGTAATATCTAGAGAAAACTGAAAGCACTGATAAAATATTAAACCAGAAGTGCATAAGTAGCATCACCAATTTGACTTATGCTAGTGAAGAATATCTACCTTCAACAGATTACATACACAGCATCAATAAGAAGAAGAAAAATTAAGGACATTCACGTAGAGTCCTAGTCTAAATGCATAGATTGAGCACTGCAAACAGATCATAAACAACAAAGACAATCCAAAATCACAAAAATAAATTTGTAAATGCCAATTGAACAGTACCTCTTCTTATTCCAATTTGATCCAAAAATGGGCTCGATTGTCTAACTAAATATGCCAATAGTTCTGGCACATCAAGTGGTGGCACTCCCTGCATAGATGAGTATCATGTGAGGATGGATAAGAGAAAGAAAATGTCTCTAGTCTAATTGCTTTCAATCTACTGGAATAGAATTTAATCTAGTTTAAATTAACCAATAATTTAACCCTCAGAGACTAGCTCCTAGATAGTAAATATTATGTCCAATTTTTCAATAAAGGTTAACCCATTCTGCTGTTGACATGCAATCCAACTTGTATACATGAAAGGAAAGATTAGGCCACTTGGAACATTAAATTCACAGAGGGAAATCAAGATAAAAATAAGAGATATGCTTTCGTTTCACTTGTTTAAAATAGTGAGAAAAATAAGAGAGAAACAAAAGTGAATTCTGCTCTCACTTATCAAGAAAAAATAATATCTCCACCCTGTGTTTTCCTCCTAAACTTTCCATCACCTCACAGATTATAAGTGTAAAACCAAACTTGGCAAGAGAAATGTTTTTATTTTCTCTTTCAGTTCCCTTCCTTTCTCACACTCTTGAAGCAGTGTATCAAGTGCAGCCAGTCCAAATCAAATGCATAGAAAACCTTGTAGAATAAAACCTCATCCAACATTAAAAGATAAGAGACCAACCTTTGTCTCTTCTGGTTCCTTGCAAATTGATTTCTGGAAAAGAATTAGACAAATAGAAAAATAATAGATTAATCACATGGATAAACATCACTCAATACAAATGTGATTAAAGACAACTTACATAACAAGTCAACACATAATGGTGAAGGAATAGAGAGACACAAAAAAAGAACTAAAAGATCTAAAATAAAAAGAGCAATTGTCCGTGGCTGACGAGTTGAAGAAACTCAAGCTTACCCTCCCGTTGCGACCAAAACCACTTACATATACCATTAAACAGTAAGCTGAATATACAGGTTCATAATCAGTACTATTGAATCTGCAGTTAAGGGAATATCACCAGTTCTTTGAAAAAGAGTTCTGCTTAGAAATCCCTTTGAGGGAGGTTTAGCCTAGCCTTCAGGTTCTATAAAAAAATGGAGCTTACCGAGCTGAGAGTCTATGAAATTGAGAAATAGATGTCCATTCAAGGTTGTATGGAATAGAATGATGGGTTAGGATTCTTGCAGGAAGGACAAATCGGGCTCCTAGTGGTCCTTATCTTATCACACCACATATGGAGACATCTCAAATAGGTAAATTGGTTTGAGAAGACAGGGATAAACATCCATCATTTAAGTTTATGAGTAGCTAAATCCACCAACCATTTGACTTAAAACCCGCAACCCAAAAAAGAAATTCCATCAATTCCCAGCATCAAGAAGGGACAACCTAGCCCCCAGGGTTTTAGGGCTTTGGTCTAGCGGTAAGAGCAAAATACATGATGTGTGGGTTAGGCGCACGTCACAAATTCGAACACAGTCACGGACAAAAACCTGAAAATTAAGTGGAGAAGGTTAGTGGGCGGACCCATTACCCACTGAGTTTCGAAACGTGCATGGCTCTGGGGCATTTCTCGGTTATAAAAAAAAGATGGGACAGCGGAAAAACTGAAATCCAACATTAGCACAGTAACCCACAAAATGGAAGTTTCAAAAGTAAGAGAATGAGGTATCATGAAAATATCTAGCACATATGAGAAAAAATCATGTACCACCTAAAGAGACAGTTGTTCTGCTTATCCCAGAAAGGGGACTTGTAATACCTAACCTACTAGGCAGACGCGGATACAAGATTTGAACTTTATAGGTCCGAGTTCAAAATTCTACCACATTTTTTTGATTCACCGGTGTCGGAATCTATTATTTCTGCATATTTAGTGGATCTTTTAACACATGTATTGGGTCAAAGTCAAAGTTATTGAGTTTGGATGAACTCATAACTTGTAACCTAAGTCCGCTCATGGCTACTAGGTGATCCGACAATCCAATTATTGCTTATAAAACTTTAACTGAAGAAGGCATATCAGATTATAATAAATCACAGAACACAGTGTTTTTCATATAATAAGGGAGGGGTTGAGGAAAAATAACCACAGAGGTAGAATTTCAGCGTAACAACATTTTTTATGCTCTAGGAACTAAAAAGGAACCTCAAATGAAAAGCTAACAATGTGAATTGTAGCACCATCTTAAACACATATCATCTTGCTTAAGGTTTCTCTTGTTCAAAGCTGAAGAACCATATTCAGACTCTATTCCTCTAATGAGTAATAGCCTTAGCCTGTTTGGTCAAGCTTCTGGGAGGCGAGAAGTGCTTATTTTTTCTGAAAAGTGCTTATGTAAAAAAAAAGAGGTGTTTGGCCAAGCTTCTGGGAGAAAATAAGTGCTTTTAGGAAGTAGCAAAAGCTGTTTTTCATAAGCTAAAAAAAGTAGCTTCTCCCCAAAAGCACTTATTTGAAAAGCACTTTTCGAAAAAATACACTTAGAAGCAATTTTCAAAAACTTGGTCAAACACTAATTGCTACTCAAAAGTGTTTTTTAAATTTATTGGTCAAACACAAACTGCTTCTCACAAGAAGTACTTTTTTGATAAGCACTTTTTAAAAAAAACACTTTTCAAAATAAGCTGATTTGAAAAGCTTGGCCAAACAGGATATAAGAGGTCTTTTAAGTTACAATTTGCTTAAAGTTTTTTGTTATAGGGAGAAGAGGCAACAAACTTGTTATTGAAGAATCTATGTGACTGTCACAGAGTAGCAGCTCATAAACAGTAAAAGAAACAGATCATTCATCAAAATCAAATGCAAAGCTAACAATGTGAATTGTAGCATCGTCTTAAACGCGTACTGCCTTGCTTAAGGTCACTCATGTTAAAGGCTGAAGAACCAAATTCAGAGTCTATTCCTCTGATGAATAAGAGGTCTTTTAAGTTACAATTTGCTAAAAGTTTTTGTTTTCAGGGAGAAGAGACAACTAGCTTGTTATTGAAGAATCTCTGCGACTGTCACAGAATAGCAGCTCATAACCACTAGCCTAAACAGATCATTCATCGAAATCAAACACCTACTATACTTCTTCAAACTAAACAATTAACACATCCATCTAAAGTTTCATACCAATTTTTACTTGACAAAATCTAAGGTATTCTGACAAATGAAAACAAAAGAAAAAAATCATCTATATACTCATTCATTTTTTTAAATAGCAAATCGTAGCTTAAATATTACAAGCAAAATCACAAATGATTATGCTTTTAGTCCACGAATGAAAACCATAGATATCCATAGTAAGGTATAAAAAAGAATAAAGCATCATAATCAGAATCAGAAATTACCAAGCTTGACTTTACTTTCACCACAAATTCACTATTTTTAATCCCTTCAAAAATCTCCGCCGGGGACGAACTCGATCCCATTAGCTCCACCTCCAGCTCCCTTAACCGAGTCTTGAAAGCTTTAATAGGCTCCCAACTAAATTCCCCAAATTGCCTCTCTTCCTTAAGCCTCTCTCTCCTCCACTTCCTCCATCTCTCTCTTTCCCTCTCCCTCTCCTCCTCCTCTTCCACTTCCGCCACAATCGCATTCTTTATCGCCGATAAATCTATCCGAAGCTTTCCCTGCGTCGGCCACTTAAACTCCGGCGACGAGTAAGCCCGACGAATCTCAGAAAGCTTCGGACGAAGCCTCTTCACAAAATCAATCTCCGCCGGTGTCGTAGAGGCGGATGCCGTAATTGCTGGAACAGCGAAGGGCGATACTGAAGCTGAATTGAGGAAATTCTCCAGTTCCCTATCGGCTAAGTTTTTAAACGAGTTCGCTCGGTTTTTTATGAGCTGAAGATCCGCATCCGCGGAGGATCGTACCTCTTGCCATCCCTTCGATATAAACGACAAAGCTTTCTCCGCTGTCACGACGGAACTCGAGCCCGCAGACGGCCTCGTTATCGTCTCCGGCGGCCTAAAATTGATCATCTTTCCGGTCAGGTTTTGAAACTTCCTAGGTTTACGAGAAGAAATTGGAGTGTTCCGATTGAATATGTGCTCTCCTTTTTCTCCAATAGTGAAGAAAGGAGGAAGTGTAGAGGAGGGTACGGCTGAGAATTTGAAGGCTGTGATTTTGGGGATTAAAAAAAAATTAAATTTTTGTGCTTAAAATAATGGGGCAAGAGATAAGACGTGGATGGACACGTAAGGATGAAACCGTGTTGATTGGATTCGCAGGTAATGAGGTGGACGTATGGAGATCGATGAGGTGGATTTGGTCACGTGAGTTGATAAAGAATTTATATAGCATATTCCAATTTATTTTAAATTGAGGCACAATTGCTTTTTTTTTCTTTTCTCTTTTATGCAATGCTTCGTCGCTCTTCTTCGAATGCACACCGGATATATCCATTCCTATACAATAACTTATCATCGCATTAAATTGGTCTGGTGAAAATTAGTTGAAAAAAGAAAATAGAATGAGTAAATTGCTGCAACTTCAATTCCACATAATTATTTTATTTTCTCACTGGCCTTCTCAATTTGTTGTTTATTTTGTGGTCATCCGTCGACGACAATAACATACTTAATAAATTTTCATAAATAATAATGATATGCAGTCTTATTCCCATCTTATCCAAATATCTATATCTCGATTTGTTCAAGTAAAAGACTGAACATTACATGAGAATGCGTATCTCTGCATAACTGTGTGTGTATATATAACAAAAATTATCCTTAATTATAATATAAAATTTCCACGAATAAGTTGGAATGAAACCCTTCAGTTATCCTAACTCCGTCCATAATTTAAGATGGAAAGGTATATTGTTGCTTTTCTAATTAGTATATTTATTCAGATAAAATGGAATATGCTTCCGACAGTTTTGTAGCTTTGTGTGGATAAGCTGCATTTGGACATCCAAATAAGCTCTTAGTTGCTTGTTGAATAGTGATACTAAAAGTCGTTTTAGGAAGAAAGATTGGTTTTTGCTTTTCTTTTGTCTTTTGTGTTATATATTTGATATCAATAATTATTGACTAAATTAAATTCATATTGAATATATTTATTAAAGAGGATAAATGACTTCATATCAATTTTATATTATATCTAAGGAACTCAATTCGATTCAAAAAATTTTAATTAAAAATAAAATAATTTTAACCGTTCCATCACACTTATTGAATGACGGTGGAATATTTAAAGATTGGTTGGTTCTACCATATCAGTTTCATATCTACACTAGGTTTCAATTGGTTGTTCAACAGTGTTATTTACGGTTGTTTTAGAAAAAGAAAGGTTGGCTAGCTAGTTTTGCACTCTTTGACATTTTCATACGTGATATTTTCTTCATTTTAAAATAAGTGGTATTTTTATTTTTTAATTTTGTTTTAAAATAAATGGTGATTTATATAATCAAGAAGATATTAATAATGTCTTTCTAATTTTACCTTTATTTAAATTGATAGAGTTTTATAAAATCAATAAAATATTAAAGAGTTACATTTTTTTCAAAACATTTATTAG
>JACEIK010000333.1:325281-358707 GCA_018107945.1 Datura stramonium
GAATAAATTATATCGTAATAACAAGAGATCATTGTCAGTTTCTCAGTTAATTGAAATTATTTATTATTAAAAAGAAAAGTGTCAACAAATATATTGACAACAATGAATACTTGGATAAACACAAATTGAAGCTCATTTTTAAACAAGAAAAAATATCAAAAGATAATCTCTATGTCACCAGACAAAAATGCCTTCCTGGGGAGGGACTAACAAAGCATTGATGATTCACAATTTCTTTTTATTTTTATTTTTATTTTTGGTTGAGTGAATGAAAAACACTCTGAAAATATGATGATTTTTTAGTTTTAAATCTGGATTATTAAGTGTATGGATTTTTTAGTTAAACTATCATCGAATGTTTATCAAAACACGCATCAATTATCAGTTGCTCACTTTTTCTACGTAAATATTTTCAGGTAGGAAAAGCAAGCAACTGATAGTTGAGGTGTGTTTTGATACACTTTTGGTGATAGTTCAGATAAGAAAAATAAATACATGATAGTTCGGATAGAAAACTCAAAAAAAAAAACTGAATATTTTAAGTATATTTTTGGGCCTTCACTTTTTTTTATTCTAATCAATTTTTAGTTGTATCTTTCAGATGCGACACGTGGTAAATTCTTATTATCTAAAAAAAGGTAAAAATAAGTTTAAAAAATCCATGTTAGGACACTTTTACATCAAATCAAAAAGAGAAATTTGTGTTTCCATTAAAAAGAACAAAAATATTTTTAATGGTCTTCATGTGTACCAACAAACTTAAGTGGGTCACTAGGACATACTGGACTTTTGTTAAGTGGCTTATGTTTGTTGAACAACTTTGTGGGCTACTAGAAAAGTGAGCCCACAAATCCTTGTTGCATAATGTGTCCATCTACAAGCTTTTGAAGATTTCAAAATAGACCATTTGGGTGGTATTAGTTTCGTTTATTATCCTGGACATAAGTTTGAAGTTTACTTGTGTCACAGATTTGAAACGGTCAATTTAGTTAAATTTGTACTTTCATTTTGTTTCTTTTCTTTCAACGAGGACAAATTTTTTGCTAAAAGATTTTACTCCGAATATACAGTCAAATCTTATTATAACGGATATTTATTATAATAATATTTCACTATAACCGTCTGATTTTCTCCAGAATCGATTTTTATGTTATATTTTACTTTTCTATAACAACATTCTACTTAAAACATCAGTAGCGTTCAGTATAGTGGTACACTCTTTATAAAATTACCTTTGTATAACAATGATGCTCAAAGAAATATATTATCTATAAAAATAAATATTAAAACATTTATGATAATCATCATCAATGTCATGCACATAGTAAATTTTAAGTATGAATATCTAAAAGAGAAAAATCATATTAAAATAGTGTCCATCAGTTATGGTCATACGAGAAAAGGCTATAGGTGTTTTTTAAAATATATTTATACACTTTTTTTTTTGTTAAATTGGTTAATAAATGCATTCTTTTTTCTGGTACACATAATTATTAAACAAGATTTTTGTATAATTATGTTTATAACAGCTAAATGAGATCTAAACGTCAAATGCTGGTGTATAGAATAACACCTCGCTATAGCAGTCATAAAATTTTCAAGCAAACACTATCACTATAATGAGGTTTGATTGTATAGGATTCTTTCATCTTTAAATAAAAATTTTGGGTTCGAGCCCCTAATAAAGATGAAAAAAAAATCTTGGTAGGAGTGTTTCTCCCTTTTCTTGAGTCTTATCCATAACAATCAGACTTTGCCTTGGTCACCAAAATTTCAAACACGTAATATCACCAGCGTGGACAGAACAATTACGTATAAACTAAGACCGAGGAATAACATCATCAGCACATAAGGAAATGATGAAACGTCCCGCGTAGCAAATAAAACGTCTAGTAGAGCCTTAAGCCCTTCGTATTATTGGTCCATACATATCTACCTGGTCTTTGACGCTCGAAGTTAGCTAAATAGTTCAATGATTTTTTGCTCCATAGCCATCATCATAATTGCCCTATCTATTACCTCAATTGAGGAAATTTCTATGTCTTGGAACCCAAACTGATAAATACTTTTTTCTCCTTCAAAAGAACATCTTATCAAACAAAAAAGGATTAATTTTGATAAATACTGCTCAATTCTTGAGTTTATATAATAAATAAATAAATAAATAAATAAGTGACTCGCTAATTCATTAATAATTTGATTTTGGTATTGCATTTTAGGATATATGGGTTAGGTATTTTTACATCTTCACGTGAAATAATACATTAAATTGGAGGAGCATGTGATGTTAGGCATTGCTAATTTAATATTCATATAATTTAATATTCAATAATAATTGAATCGAGTTCATAAAGTTTCACATAATAATTAATAAAAAAATTATTTGAAAAATATATTTTAAATACTTTTAACGGTGTGAAATATTTTATTTCTTTTATACAAAACAACTTTCTTAGATTGAGCAGAAATTAGCTTCGAAATTAGATATTTTCATGATTAAATTAAGTCCAAAAATATTTGACCAGACGGCTAGTGAAATTAGTTTTTGCATTTTATGGAAACATACCTTGTTTAATTTATTAAATACAAAAAGAATAAAAAATATAAAAAAACTAAAAAAAATAAAAAAAATAAAAAAAATAAAAAATATATAATTTTTGTTTTTTTAATTTTATATATGTAATTTTTCAAACTTGTATAGACAAATTCAGCTTTGTATTTAAAAGTTATTAAATTATTTGTTTACCCCCTAATTTCATTCAAATCTATTAAATACCACCCAAAAGGCCGACGTGGAAAATAAAACAAAAAAATTAAAAAGGTGCTTAATTGAAAAAAATGGGTCCATTGATATTTATATTATTTAATAGAATAAACAATAAAAATAAATAAAACCCTACCCAACTTATCTTCTTCTTCAAACCTCCCACCCCCCTTCTCCTTCTTCATCCCCTCCCCCAAGACATATCTTCTTCTTCCAACCACCTCACAATTTCTCCTTCTGACCTCACCCCACCATTTCTCCATCTTCAACCCTCACCTCCCCCCCCTTCACGCACACACAAAAAAAAACACACACTTATTTATCAATTTTTAAGAAAAATTTTGAATTTTTTGAAAAATAAAGACTCCCAACTGAGAAAAGCAACCTCCATTTTTCTTGAATTAATTAGGATAGAAATTAACTCCGTGTATAAAAATATAAGTAAGGAAAGAAAATATTGTATGAGCAAAAAAGAAATGAAAAATAAAAAATTAAATTTAAATAATTTTCAACGTGGCGCCGACGCGTCGGAGGCACAGTAACGCGACCGCGATGTGGCGCGACCGTAAAACACTTCACACATTGTAAAAGCGATATTATTCTCACGACGTTATTTAATGTGACTTTAAACGACATTAGAGAAATAAAAAATTACATATAAAATTAAAATACTAAAATAAATTGTGTAGACAAATTCGGAGGGAATTTTATATCTTTTCTCTTTGAAAAAAGTAAATAGCATAAACATGTCTAGTGCATGTTAGTGGGGAATGAACCTTCAAAAAGAATTGGGCCATGATGTCATAACTAAGTTGGATGGGTTATATTGCCTTGTTTATTTGGAGTCATTCACACAAATGGCTCATGTAGGTGTTTTCAATTTTTGTTCACAAATTTAATAGTCTTTAATTTTTATTTTTCTTAGTATTTTAAAAAAATAAATAGTTATTTTTTTTATTTTTTTTATTTTTTTTATTTTTTTTATTTTTTTTAGTTTTTATAATTTTATATTTTATATTATAATATCTCATAAATTATGTCTTTGATACTAAAAATAAAAACAACTTCTAATCTACAAATTTTCATTAACTAAACAACATATACAAAAATAAAACACTTAAAATATGAGGGGCAAATTAAACATCAATCCATTTAAAAAGCAATCCCTGCATAAAATTTATTTATTTACTCAATAAATTTCATTTATAGATTTATTTTGTAGAATATATCATATCGAATTTTTGGCGTAATTTTTATATCGTCTGCTATTAATCCTTCGATGTACGATTCAAAAGTGATATCAATAAAATCTTTAACCGAAGTAATTTTCTTTTTTGAAAGAAAGCCCAAATTAGTAGTACTTCCAATACCGAATTTAAATAGTAGATAAAATATTCTATCAATTAACTAATTTATAATATATTTTTTTTATTTTTTTTGTATTTTAAAATAAAAATAGAAAAGTGCTAAAATGGCCCAAACTTTTTGACCCTTTAAACTCAAGTAACCTCTCATGTTATGCAAATAAAAAGTATAATGTTAAGATCTGTGGGGATTTGTTATGTCTGTTATTTTTTGGGTGATGATAAATGTAAAAGCCAGCTTTGCATCATCAGGTCCTATCAATATATAGTGCTATAATTTATAAATACCAAAAAAAAAAAAAAAGTTTCTTTGATTTTTTTAATTATTATGACATAATTTAATTCATAATGAATTAGAATGAAAAAAGGGATTAAAAGTTGTCATAATGAAATGTATGTAAAAGAATTATGATAGGATGAATAGAATTTTTTTATCTTTAATAGCTAAAAATATTAGGTTTGAGTCTGAAAGAAATCTTGTTAGAGAACGTTTTCTTGGAATAGGTTTTGCACATGGCATATTTGTATAATAGTATTAAAATAAGTAGAGAAAATTTCACAAGGAGGATTATAGCACTAAATTTGGGCCCAGATTTATGAAAGACAATGAGATTTTGCTTAATTACAAAAATGCAACAACATTTTAGTTTCAAAAGATGGAGGATATACCGTATCCGCACACATAATAAGCCAGATTCAGATACAATATCAAGCCAGAAATAAATATACCGTATTCATGCGCGTAACAATATATAGCAAGGAACATTGTTTTTGCACTTAATAAGTGTATGTGCGCATATACACATTCCTCTATCTAATTATTTTCGCGCATATATGCGCTATAAAACCCAAGCTACCACTAGATTGTGTAGCTTTTTTTATATTTATTTTTATTAAACTACTGCTATTTCAAATAAATATAAGGTCTTAATTTGTTGCCTCGTATAATTTTCCTCATATTAATATTAAATATTAAATAAAAATAAATTTTTTAAAAATAAATATACACGTATAGCGTAACTGTATCTCCATTTATTATAGCAATAGTGTCTGTGAGGTGAATGATTGATCGAATATGCCCACAACGGCATTCATTATATTCACTGCGTATATTATCACATGGATAGTCTAAGTTGTTTTTTTTTTTTTTTTTTTTAATTAGTTGATTTTTTACAATCTTTTTTTCTCAAAGACTTCAAACGTAAAAGACAAGATTCAATCGTAACGTTGCTTGTCTTATTGAACCTAAAAGTTTATCTTATCTTTAAATTTTCGCAATTTCACAGATTAAATGAGATAATTATTTGTTCTCTTGAAAAATGTTAAAAGAGTAGAAAATATGAACACAGAACAATTATATTCCTGTTTTCTTGTGAAGTTTGGAAAATTATTTTATTATCACGAATGAGTATGTATTATAATAAATTATTTAGGAGAAAAAGCAAGAAAACAAAATATAGTCAGATTTTTTATAAAATTATTCATTATTTATAATATTTTATTATATAATTATATTATTTTATTGTGAAGGGTGTAATTTATAAAAGGAGATTAAAGATATGTTTTTCTTAACAAGGGGGTTAAGTGGTATTTTCTGATATTGAGGGGGTGTAATTTATATTTCATTAAAAGACACGAGGAACAGTCCCACATGCTGGGAAGTGGTCTCTCAATGATTGACCACTCACGACGCATGGTGGTAAATGTGGCATCCACGTGGATCTGCTTGAATTAAAACTAAACTATGGGCAAAATTGTAATTTTATTTAACACGAAAAGAGCTGAAGAAATGATATTTTTTAGTTCTTTATAAAAAAAATTATTGTTATGATTTTTTTTGCAATAAATTTTTATTTTTACACATAAAAAATTTAATACTTTTAGTTTTTTGTAGATTTTTGAGTTACGGTATACTAAAATTATTTTTAAACAAATTGAAAATGTCATAAGAGAAGATTAGACTATTATCTAAAAGAGTCTAATTTTATTTATAAGATTAAATAATATATGAGTAAATATTAATTTGAATTTAATATTATTGGAAGGGTAATTTCTCATGTTGAGAACTTTTAAAAATAAAGAAAAATTTTAAATGATTACCTACAAAAAAGATATTTGCATAAATAAGCCAACATAAACATTTCTTCTAGTAAAAAGAATAGCACTGGTTATTATCTTAATTTTATTATCTTTCAATTTTTATTACGGTTTGTTTTTTTTTGCTTCGATTATACATTATTTTTTTTATTTTATGTTTGAATGTTATGTACTGATTTTTTAATTATTTACTAGGTTTACTTTACTATTGTATTATGAACTGTTTTGATATAGATTGCTTAATTTAAGGCCTTTTAAAATAGAAATAAAGGCCGTATATATATTTTATCTTTTCAGATATTATGCGTTAAAATTATACTGAAAGATGCTATTATCAAAAATTATCGATATCTAATTTGAAAAAAAAGAATTATTTTTGAAAAATCAAAACAAAATATATTGAAAACAAAACTACTTTCACTTTTAGATGTATACTCCATTATTTTGATCCTTATCTTATTTCATAAGTTATTATTTTTGAACTTTCACGTCCTTTTCGTACCTTTAATTTTAATAAAATAATTAATCTGAATTATACGGAAAACGAAGGCCGAGCAATTCCAAAATCTTTTTTTCACTTAAAAAGGCAAATAAAAGACTTGAATCATGTGCTTACAGTTATATAGGTAATGAAATGTAAAATCATTTTTTTTTTCTTTTGAAAAAGACAATGATGTCCCTGTCATAACATTTCCTAAGGCCAATATCACTTACTTCATAATGCCCAGAAAATCAGGCACAATTTTCCCTCCACTAACTGCATTTTATATTTGCATAATAAAACCTTTTAATGGAAGACCCACTTTTATGTCATCACTTGCTCTCAAATCTTCACAAGCAGATTTTTTTAATTTTGTAATAATGTTCTTCCATCAATCATACCACTTGTATTAATTATATTTAGCGCGAGAATTTAAAATTTATGAATTTCATATTTATTATATATTATATTTCAGACTTGTTTGAGACTGAGGCACGATTGTTTTATTATGCAACACAAAGTGAAACTCCTTATGTAGAGTTTCTCACCCACTATCACACTCTTTGTCTCCATTTCACCATTATTCTCGGGTTGTAGTGATCTGAAACCCATGTTTCCCACCTCTCCTTGTCTAAATTCTAACATGGGGTTGTACAAAAACAGCTATTAGTTGGCACAAGAAAATAACTTTCTTGATTATGTGATTATTGTCAATACATGTCCAGTCGTTCTTGGTGGAATCATCATCAATGGAGGCTGTTCAGCAAATGGGGTTTGCTCTAACACTTTGTTTCACTTTTCAGTTGCTTACAGTGTTACAGACCCCAATGACTTGGCCATTATCACGAGTTCAGAAAAGGGCTGGAGAATCAGAGCTTTTGGAATGGCCAGTTAATGGTGATGACCCTTGTGTCCTCCATCTTGGCCTCACCCCAATTTGTGCTGGAAGCAGAATTCAACAGATCTGCTATGGGGTTTGGGGTTAAAAGGCCCTTTGCCTCAGAAATTTAATCAGTTGTCTAAATTGACAAATTTGGGGTTGCAGAGGAACCAATTTAGTGGAAAGTTACCATCTTTTAGTGGGTTGTCTGAGTTGCGGTATGCTTTCTTGGATTTCAACCAGTTTGATAGTATTCCGTCAGATTTCTTCAATGGGCTTGTGAGTTTAGAAGTGTTCGCATTTCGATGGCAATCCTCTGAATGCCACCACTGGTTGGTCTTTGCCTAATGAGTTGCAAAATTCAGCTCAATTGACTAACCTGACTTTGATGAACTGCAATTTAGCTGGTTCTTTGCCTGAGTTTCTTGGAAATATGTCTTCTTTAGATGTACTGTTGTTGTCCAAGAATCGGCTTTCAGACTATTCAGGTACTTTTAAGGACTCTGAGCTCAAGATGCTTTGGTTGAATGATCAGTCTGGTGATGGCATGAGTGGTTCAATTGATATTGTTTCAACAATGGGATCACTCACAAGTCTTTGGCTTCATGGGAACCATTTTTCAGGTAAAATTCCAAAGGAAATTGGTAATTTGACATATCTGCAGGATCTTAATGTCAATAGCAATGATCTTGTTGGTTTAATTCCTGAATCCTTAGCAAATATGCCATTAGGCCATCTTGATTTGAATAATAATCGTTTACGGGGTCCAATACCAGAGTTCAAGGCTACAAATGCTAGTTATGGTGAATCCAACTCTTTGTCAAACCAAAACAGCACTTTTTGTGCACCAGAGGTTATGGCACTTAGAATTCTTGATGAGTTGAATTATCCATCTAAGCTTGTTGAATCATGGTCAGGAGATAACCCCTGTGACGGCCGTGTGGTGGATTAAGCTTGACATTAACCAAAAAGGTCATTTTGTGGATAAACTGCCTAAGTCCACCTTTCCGGTACACTGAGTCCTTCAATTGCAAAATTAGATTCTCTTACACATATTTATCTTGAATCCAACAATATTTCTGGCTCTATTCCATCTAGTTGACTGTTTGAAACATTTGGTTCTGCTTGATTTGAGCAATAACCATTTCTCTTCCTCTACCAAAATTTGCTGCTCCCTTGAAACTCATCTGAGCGGAAATTCTTACTGAATTTCTAGTCCTCTTAGAGCAAGTCCTTCACAAAAGAATAGTACAATACTCTGGTGTCACCCTCTACGAATTAATAAGCCAAGATCTTCTAAGTCTAAGTTAGTCATTTTTTTGGTTCCTATAACATGTTTTGCATTTTTAGTTTCTCTTGCTATTCCATTATATGTTTATGTCCGGAAGAGGGAGTGCTGGAGTAGGGCGCAAAGGTCCAACTTCACTTGTGGTTCATCCTAGAGATCCTTGATTCGGATCGCATGGCCGAAGATTGCACTAGCTGATGAAACTAAAGGAAATCTTTCACACTGACTAAAGCGGTTCTTCCAGCATACACAGTGGTAAATACCCAGTGATGGAAGCTGGCAATTTGGTCATATCAGTTCAAGTACTTAGAAATGTAACCAATAACTTTGCCCCAGAAAATGAACTTGGGCGTGGTGGTTTTGGAGTGGTTTATAAAGGAGAATTAGATGATGGAACAAAAATAGCTGTCAAAAGAATGGAGGCTGGGGTAATTAGCAGCAACGCGTTGGATGAATTTCGATCTGAAATTTCTGTTCTTTCCAAAGTCAGACATAGGAATTTAGTGTCTCTATTGGGATATTCTGTTGAAGGCAATGAACTAATTCTGCTTATGAACACATGCCACAAGGTGTTTTAGCGAAGCATCTTTTCCAATGGAAAAGCTTGAACTTGGAGCCTCTTTCGTGGAAGAGGAGGCTGAATATAGCATTAGATGTTGCTAGAGGAATGGAGTATCTGCATACGCTGGCTCATCAATGCTTCATACACAGAGATCTCAAGCCCTCAAATATCTGTTGACTACATCTGAGCAAAAGTATCAGACTTCTGCCCGTGAAACTTGTTCTGATGGAGAGAAGAACTCTGTTGTCACCAGGCTATTGAACTTTCGATATTTAGCACCTGAATATGCAGGTAAGCATTTCATTTCCAGTTCTTTTTATTCCTAATGACTAATTTTTGTAAAACAGGAAAATGATATTCTATTTGCCATTTGATGTTCTCTTTGGTATGGATACAGTTACATAAAACTCAGATAGTTTAGTTACTGTCGTCTGTTTTAGGGTGGATTAAGTTAAGTTCCATGGATATGGACATGATTGTCTCAGGTCTTAATCTACAAGCAAAAATATGTGATGACTTCAGTTGTGTATTCAAGTTCTAAGCATCTTCAAGAATTCTTATAATGATTTCTTTCATTTTCTCATTCCACCTAATACCAAAATGACTTGTAAACTAAAATGCCAGGATCAAGATGTGGACTATTTAGTCAGTCTTATTAAATCTCATGTCACCTAGTAAATCTGTTCACCAATAAGATGATATTGAGTATTAATTTTAATGACTATTCTTGTAGACACCTAGGATCGCTTTTAGATGATCCTGTCTTTCCCATTCGCTGCTTTGCTAACTCAATTAGCTTGCTGTTTTGATACAGTTACTGGTAAAATCACCACAAAAGCCGATGTTTTTAGTTTGGTGGTCCTAATGGAGTTGTTAACTGGATGGATGGCACTTGATGAGGACAGACCTAATGAGAGCCAATACTTGGTTGCATGGTTCTGGAACATCAAATCCTCTAAAGAGAAACTTATTGCAGCCATTGATCCAGCTCTGGATGTGAAACAGGAGAGTACATTTGAGAGCATCTGTACTGTTGCAGAACTTGCTGGTCACTGCACAGCAAGAGAGTCTGCCAACGCCCTGACATGTCCCATGCCGTGAATGTGCTCGCCCCGCTTGTTGAGAAATGGAAGCCTCTTGAGGAAGATACAGACGACGATTTTGGTATCGATTACAGTCTTCCACTGAATCAAATGGTAAAGGGCTGGCAAGAATCAGAAGGGAAAGACTTGAGTTGCGTCGACCTTGAAGACACTAAGGGTAGTATCCCTGCAAGGCCTACTGGATTTGCTGAGTCCTTTACATCAGTTGATGGTAGATGAAAAAAAAGGTACTGCACTACTCTAGTGTAGCTGGATCTGATTATCCTATTAAGTAAATGTGGATAGCATTTTTGTTTCTGTTGTGTGATATTTTGATCCTGTCAATCTTTGTTTTCTTTCATTTTTGTTTGTAGAAATTTCAATTCAATGTATAGTGTTTAAGTTCTGTGGGATGTAGATATGGTATAGTGATGAATGGAAACTGTTTATCAGCTGAGATCCTCACTTCGATTAATTATTTCCTATTCCTTATATAAGTAAAATTTCATCTAAAACAACCTCTCTCGCCTACGAGCAGTGTAGAAAAGTCTACATACACTCTATCCTCCTAAATTCCATTTCTTGGGGACTACACCGGGTAAGCTTGTTGTATATAAGGAAAATGTTATTGTATCTGATATGTAATTCTTTGTGCTTTGACATAAGTACGTCACACACCGCCCAAGATAAGGCCTTTCTTTAGTTGATATTAGAACATGTTGTTGTCCAATAAATGTTCCACGAGATTTTTTTACCTATCGTCATCTAAATGATATGAACAGATAAATCTCGATACGCTGGATTCAGAATTGAAATACATGCTTACTTCGCTATTGCTGACATGTAACTGACAGATAAAAATTCTTTATACCGACGATATATATAACTTAAACTAATTAAAAAAGGAGAAGATGTTTGAGGGAAAGGACTAGGTCCATGGTTGGAGCTACCAACTAGACTATCCTTTTCAATAACAGCTAATATAAGCTTTCAACTTACAAGAGGTACCATCCAGTATGGACACAAAAGATATTGATTGGAGACGTTGGCTTTATATATATAACAAATGTTCTTTTAGTTATATCGTCATTTTCACAGGAGATCAGTAAAAGATAACGTTCGGTAAATGAAATTCAGAAGATCTTTCTAAGATTATTTTCATAGAATATAATTTCTTCGTGTTGATTGTCAACTAGAATGAGTGTTAGTTCGTCACTCTTATGGCTTGATTTTACAAATTCCAACAGGAAAAAAAAATATGGAAGACTGGAAGTTGACTTCAATATATAAAAAATAGTCTTCACCATAACCAACAGATGGAATCATTGTATTGAGATTGAACAAAAGTATTAACAGTTCAATTTTATACCCTATAGTATGGAGAATATTTATAAAATTACATCAGGATAACTATGAGTAATAATTTATAATAAATGTAATTTAGTAACTTGATACAATAGGTTAAATTGTGTCAAACTGATTTGATACTTTCACCGTGTATAATTTGTATCATATGTAAAGATATTCATATTATCATACACAGACGAAGATGGGAAGACTACAGAAGATAACACAGTTCTCGATTTACCCCTTTATAAGACAAAACAGTTTAAAGACACATATAGATAAGTTCACAAGGTGATGTAACATCTTATTAAAAATGCTTTAAACTGGATTAGCTCAACACATAGTTTGACAGGTGCCCTGGTCCACACCTAGGTGCCAGTCCTTGTCATCTTACCTATGTTTTTTTATCCAAAATATCAATGAAGAGTCACAATCTGTGGCTTTACCTCTTGTGAATTGAAGCATCTATGGCCAATGTATTGACAAAATCTTCAGTTCTGCACTTAGTTTTTCTTGTACTCTTTTTTACTAATATAAATAATATTCGTGATACATTCATTTCCTGCAAGATAACTTAAATTACATCGACATGTCAAATAATTTTACGTCATTACCTTTGTAGAGAAATGATTTTACATCTTTTATAAAAATAATGTAATAAACTAGAAAGTGGCATTTTCGACCTTTTAGGTGCAAAATGAACATTTATCGTAAAAGGTCATAAAACAAAAAAATAAATAAAATTGTAATGGACCTAAAAACGAATCCTCATATTCATATGTTGACCGGTTTGCTCTAGTTTAAGCGAGATCTCTTGCCCTTATACACTCAATAGAGAAAATTATCTTTCATATCTTTACATGTAAAAATGAGATATCCTCTAAAAAGTCATAAACTAAAAAAAAAAAAAAATTGTAAGAAGCTTAAAAATAATTTCCCTAGAGTGACCACAATTTCAACTTTAACCCGCTTGATATTTATCAACCTAATAAATATATGACGCATACATTTTTATCACTAGATCATAGTTAATTAGTACTCATTCTTCCTCCGTATCATGTTTCATATTTTCAGAAAAAGTACATCTAAATATATCCTTATTTCAAATATACTTTGCTAAATATGATAATCAAACACAATTTTCATCTCCAAATCAAACTTCATTCAAATTTCAAAAATTTTTAGAATCTATGTCCAATCGCTAGTAAAGAGTATTGCTATATTTATATGTATTTCTTAATTTTTTCAACTAATATAAGACTTGTTCACAAACTCAACAATTTTTTCTCAAATCAAGTTCCATGTAACTATTACCACGATCCGCGTGGGATGCACATGTATTAATATCATTAGTTTTATTTCCAAAAAAAATCTCATTCTATTAGTTGGATCAAATATGTTCTATTTTAGCAAATTTAAATAGGAAGGCTCAAAAGTGCATTTAAAGAATGAAAAATAAACCCGAAACAATTTTTATTAAAAATTTTGCAACTTTATGAAAGGTTTATAGTACTTTTGATTTCTTAATTACTAGTAAAATTTTAGTTTTAATCCTTATAATATTAGACTAAGCATATTCAACTTTTGACTACTTGAAACGTACAGTTTTGATTCCATTGCTTGTAATTAATCACAAATTTCCTGAAGTGTTAATCAGTTCATGATATTTGAGAGTAATGTACTTATAAAAATGATTTAAATATAACATAATTTCAACATAAAAGGATCAAAAGTGCACATTTTTAATTATTTTAATATTTAATCTACCAAATCATAATACAAGGACTAAAGTTAAAATTTAGGTATAATTGAGGGGCTAAAAATGCTATTACTCAATATATAAAATTGCTCCCTATATGGCTATATATACCTTGCCTTTGGTTCACAACTTTGCATCTCACAAAACTAGGGTTCTTTCACTCCTGCGCCGCCGCCGCCTCCTCTTAAGTTTTCTTATTCATCTTTTCATTTTGCTATGTTTATTTAGATTAAGCAAATATCTGAAGCATGCTTCTTATTGTTCTTCATAATTGTTCATTGTTGTAGATTGTTAGAGAAAGTTATCCTTCTTCATTTTATTTTTTGAATTGAAAGTTTAAATTAAAATATTTAAAAACACACAAATAAATTAAAAATATTTTTATTTTTTCATAATTTTACATGGTTATGGATAGCATAAGGATTAATGTGAAACAAAGAAGTGATATACAAAGAAAAAAAGGGTTCAAAGGGTTGCTGTCAATGAAGAAAACACTTTATGTTTCTTGTGAATCCTTCGGCTATCCATAACCATGTTAAATTTGGGACTTGAATTTTCTCGTCCATATAAATAAAGAAAACATGTTTTCAGTTAAATGCTAGACTTTGGAATTTGTAGCATTGTTATTGAGTTGATGCTTTCATGGTTTGTTTGTTAATGAATCAAGAGTTTCTATAACTTTACATGCTTGATATTAATTTGAATCATCTACTTTGTTATCTTGTGTCATTCTTTCATATGTTATGCATCAGCCGCTAGTTCCTTGCTTGTCAGCTTGTTTCTTCGGTATTAGCTGAAGAGCTAATGTAGATTTAGTTATCAAGTCATCTTGTGCATGTTGATATTGAGGTAAAGTAACAGTATCAATGCTTTTAGAAGCATTAGCATGCTAAGTCCAAACATTCCTACAATTGCTATGACCTCTCATTGGATCAATTTTCAGTGAGTTGTTTCAGTTTGATACTTGGAATTAGCCACTATATTGTCAATACTTGGCTACTTTGCTTGCTTGAGATAGATTGGTACCTAAAATGTGTAGTCAATCTTTTAATGAACTTTCCTTGTAAAGCACAAAGTGTTGTGAGCTTCATGACCTTTGAATTAGGTGGTATCTTTATTTGTATTTTTAATATCTAGACCATGCTTGCTTTATTTTCCCTTCATTTTGCATGGTTGTGGGTCGCTGAAGAATTACTGTGAAACAAAGAGGTATTTATGGAGAAGAGAAGGCTTCAACGGGCTTTTTGGAGTATGTTGTGTTTGTGATCGTTGTTCGCTATTATTGTCAGCTAAACTTACCAAAGAAAACACTTCATGTTTTACATGATCCTTCAGCTACCCATAACCATGTTAATGTTGGAACTTGAATTTTCTTGTCCTCAAGTGGTGCAAAATAAAGCAAGCATGGCTTTAGGTAATTGCTATAACTATGAGTATGTCAATGCATATTTGTGTTAGTTATGATTTTATTCTCATATTCACATATGATGCACACCCTCTTTGTTGATGCTTGGTAGTTGAGGCTTCTCTTTCCTTTGGGGAAGGAAAGAATTTGCCTTTATCCAAAGAGGGAAATCCCAAATCCTATAGCCTGTAGAGCAGAGTCTGTCATTAGTACCTGGTATCAGCCATGATTATAGAATACATTTTCCAGAATATTTTCCTTCATACCCAACACACCAATCTGTTCATGTTTGGTCTTTTGGAATTAATACCTATATTGTTAAGTTAGTACTTTGCTTGTCTTGTGATAGGATTAAATGCCTGGAATGTCTAGTCAAACAATGTAATGGACTTTTGCTTGTTAAGCACAAGGTGTTATCTGAGTTTCCATGACCTTTGACTTTAAGCTACTCTTATTTTGACATGTTATCTAGAATGTGCTTGCTTTATTTTCCTTTCATTTTACATGGTTGTGGGTCGCTGAAGGATTGATGTGAAATAAAGAGATGATATGCGAAGCACTTTTGGAATCATTACAGAGAATGGAGGCCCACTTGACTTTTTGGAGTATGTATTGTTTATCGAGGAAAGCGCTTCATGTTTCACACAAATCCTACATCCATAACCATGTTAATGTTGGGACTTAATTTTCTTCTCAAGGGTTGCAAAATAAAGCAAGCATCGATTTAGGTAATTGCTAAAATTTTGAGTATGTCATGATATTATTCTATATAAAATATATTATGCACCATATCCTATGATGAAAGATAGCTCAACACATACTTGTTATAATGTGTTAGCTTCTCTCTTCTTGCTCTTCATTATTTGTTAGTTATAGTTATTAGCTCTCTGGTTACAAATTTCTCTCATGCATGTATATTGAGATCAAGTTGTGTATTATCATTGTGCATGTCTTAAAAACATTATCTTGCTGAGTCCATACATTGACTTTTAAGGAATGGCTTCATTAGGACAAGCCACAATATTATCATGTTTGTTTTGTGCATTAGTTGATGAGTATATTATGCAATAAGCTATAGTAGTTGATTCTTTTCCTTCCCATATTGGCTTGATCATTGCTGCCATTTCTTTTCTATATTATCAGAAATTTTTGCAGGTTGATCTTACTATTGGAAAGGGAAGAAAGCAAGAAAACACTCGAGACATAGAAAACACTGCCACTTTCATATAGAGTTTTACAACTGTTTTACCTTTTGTATAACTTGAATTATGAACATGATGTATGTTACACTTGAACTTTTTTTAGTTGCCTACATGATTTGGGGATTGTATAGTTATTATCATAACTATACCATTGCTACAACAACCATCATTCATTTTGGAATTTGATATTTGTTGCAACATTTAATAGTGATAAATTTTAAACTTTCAGATGTTGTGAAAAAACAAATAGCGTTGATAATTTAGTATTCATACTAGATGATTCTTGACCCGAGTTTATGTCAAAAGGAGAATATTAAATTATGTAGGCTGATATTTAAGTTATGAAAAAAAAAATCTTCTACCTTGACAAATCACCCAACATGGCGTGTTGGTCAGAAATTTAATTAAAAGAAAAGAGTGATCATTATCATTAATTTTTTGCCCTATAAAATTTTAGAAGGTCCCATATATTCTTTTTAAAGCGTTCTATAGCTACTTAAACTAACTCTTCTCTTGCCAACATGATTTATGCCTAGGAAAATTAAAATGTGTGACAATTTTACAATGCATAAAGCTACAACTTATGCTTAGATTCTAGACTCGACTTGTATTACAAGATCTAAATTGTATATCTCATTTCTTTGAATCTTTCAACTATTTTCAAGTTTGAGAAAATATATAATGAAAATATTAATTTCAATGAGAGCTCTAACTATCATAATTAAAGTAATTATGAACGTGACAATTCTGGAAGATTGAAATTTCTAGAGACAATAATTTCAATTTTTGTTATAAAGGTGATTACAAAATATTAAATTATATTTGTAGGTGTTTAATTATCCTTTTAAAAATAAATTAATCATAATTATTTTCAGTTAAGCAGAATGATAACGGGGTTATACTTGATAATAAATTATCTTTTCGTTTCTATAAAATCAAATAATAACTAACTTATTTAAGTTGTCAGAAATGATATCATACTCATTTTATCATTATATCAAATAAAGATATTATATCAAATAATTAATTAATATTAATGATTTTTTTTCTTACTATATTTAAAAAATTTATTAAGTAGATTAAAAATATATATCTTATTTATATTGACAAATTTCATTTGAAGTTAGATGAAACAAATTAAAAAATATTTTGAGTTATTATTAAATTGATTTTGATCACACATACATTGCAAGTGTTGCTTAATTACTTAAAATTAAAACATATCACATTATTCTTTATAACATGATAAAATACAGAAAAATCTATAGCTTTAATTAAATGATTCATATACCATAAATCATTAGAAAAATTTAGTACTCAAGCAAAGAGCTTTCAAAGAGATTTGCATGCATGATGAAACAATGTACTATCTCAAATAAGTAGAACTCAAAAAATACTAACAAAGATTAACGTGATATAAATTGTAGTAATTCAATTCCGATGAGGTAGCTAAATTATATTTTGTATAACTTATTTTAAATGACATCAATTATGATAAAATAATAAAATTCTGCATATAATTTCATAAATTATATGTATTTTAATTCCTTTCGTTAAAAAAATTATAGTCTTCTTCAACTAATTTAGTAAATAATAAGGCAAATAAATAGTGCATGGTAAGGAGATAAGATCGAATTGTTTTTTAATTTATAAATATGTCATATGTTAATTTTCATAATGAAATAACATAAAATTACAAAAGATAAATTTTAAGACAATTTATTAATAGTTGAAATAATCATGGAACAACAAACATATGGTACAAGGAAGAGACTGCTTAAATGTCTCGATTTCGAGGTTTGGATATAAAAAATTTATCAGAGGTCGCTTTCCCTGTATGGATCTCATGACAACGAGTAGTCCTAATAGTCGCTATAATACAAATACTATACCTTGAATGAAAACACAAATAAGAAATTACCGTGAAAAGAAGTGAAGTATGTCATATAAATATTAGTATAAAAAAGTTATATTATTAAATTTGTTTATTTTATTTTAAACTTTTATAAATTTCTTTTTTATGAAAAGTATCTAGAAATATCTTTAGACCCGATAGTAAATTTTTTTACTTTATAGTGTATATAATTTTAAATTAACATAAAATTCAAAATATAATATTATAATACAATATTTCTTAAAAGTTTTAATTCAAAGTTAAGCTTCAATAATATTTTTTTAAAGAACTTTTTAAAATTATATTAAAACATAAAAATATTTATAATTTATAATTATTTTCAAATAGTGTGGATAAATAAATATCTTTTATTTAAAAAAATTATTTTATTATTATATTTATTTCCTGCAATAATTAAAATGTAAATAAGGAATAATTAATTTTATATTTTGTAGATAGTTAGAAATTTCACCTCATAAAAAGATTATGGTGGAAAAATATGGGATCCAAATACAAGATGTCCCATTATTTTGGGACACACTTGATATTAAAGAAATGCTTGGTTATTTTTGGTAGTACAATACAATTTGAATTGTTTTTTTGTACAACTCTTTATAGTCATGGTCATCTATGTTATGACTTTTGGTCCTTCCACATTACTCGTGGTTACGCAATAAATAAATATGAAATCATTGTTGATCGCGATATGATCATAATTTTTCCGAAAGTCAAGGTCAATTATATCGATTGGTTATATTCACGCTTCAAAAGAAAATATTATTTATCTTATATGTATCCATTATCTATATTATTTTTAAGAAATACAAAATAAACATATTGTAGTTACAAATCCACAACTTACAACCTATTATGTTTGGGTGATATCCGATCCAAACAATAACTAAATTACTTTCTCTAAGTATGAATATAAACATACGCTTGTTTTCATTTTAGTTCAATTTCATCATAATTTTTTATTTTATTATAATTTTTTAAATTAAATATTAATTACAATTTAAAGTCCTATTTTAAAATTTTAAACTTAACTCATTAATAATTATATTTTATATAGTGGACTAAATTTCAAATAAAGAATCAACTTTCGTATAATATAATCTTCTCAGATATATAACATTAATTCTCTGAATGATTTATTAGTATAAATTTATGATAATAATTTTTGGACTAAAATATAATTTTAGAATCTTTTAATTTTGAAAATACCTTTAGAGAAATTCATAAGCACAATTTGATATTTAAAGGTGTTATATTTTTGTTAAATGCACATTCTATCAATAATAAATAAATAGTAGATAAAAATTCTTTTTAAAAGTGAAGAAAAAATAAATATGAATAAAAATATTTTTAATTTATAATTTCAAACTTTTTAATTTAATTCTAAAGTTTTTTTTATTATATATAAAAAAAATTCTTGATTATGATAGCTACACGATCAAAAAAAGATGGATCCAATAAAAATATAATTATTAATCATTTATATTACTCATGCTTAAAACTAATTGGTGAGAAAGTAAGATAAAATTAAAAATATATCATACAATACAATTTGAATTACTCTTGTATAACTCTTCACATAGCCATGGTCATCCATGTTATGAAAAAATACCTAACCACTTTTAATGAAAAAAGAAAGATGGACGGAGAATTGAATATACAACAAAGTTAAGTGCAAAAATAAAGAAGTAGTAAATAAATTTAATGAAGAAAGAGAAGAACAATCAAGATAAATGGAACATTCTAGTATTTTTATAATTTTTTTAATTTTTTTATTTTTTTTATTTTTTTTATTTTTTTTATTTTTTTTATCTTATTTATGAATTAAATATGAAATTACAATATTACCTTTAATTATCCCAACTTAACTCTTCTATATAATAGAAATCCCTATACGTGTGCAATCTTTTAATTCAAACATCAGATTCGAATCAATACATTTTAATTTTAAAAGAAGACAGATTCCGTCCTCTATAAAAACAAGTGAAGCTACAAATGCATGACTTGGACTGAAATTGAATGGGTTGATGTAGTGATTTGAATCAATAAATGGGTCATTCTTTAAAAATTTACTAAGTTATTTGGACTGAATAAACTTAGATCATAATGCGTCATTTAGGCTGTTGTTTTAACTCTTTAATTCTACTTTTTATGAAAATAATAAAAATATTAAAAAAATCAAAAAAGATAAAAAAATTAAAAAAATTAAAAAAATTAAAAAAATTAAAAAAATTAAAAAAATTAAAAAAATTAAAAAAATTAAAAAAATTAAAAAAATTAAGTTTTAAATTTTTAAAGCGATGAATATTTTAAAATAATTTTCTGAGCTAAAAGACTGTGGAGTAAATTATAGCTCAACACAAAAACTTTTAATTTCTTTGTTTGTTTGCTTTTATAATTTATTTAATTAATTCAAACAAAACTAATAGTTTTTTTTTACTAGGTTTATGAGATGATTTTGCCACCCCAACTTAAAACATTGAATATATATAAGAAATTGATTCTACTAATAACTAACAAACAGGATGGAAGTGAAAGGAAGACTAGAAAACGAAAGAAAGAGTTTCGTTTAACAACAAAGTTGGGTAAAGAATTCAACAGAAAACTGAAAATTAACTCAATAAATTCCTGTTCGCAAACTTGCCAAAAGAAGAGCAATATTTCTCCTGATATTTCTGCAAAACTCATTCCTGCAGATAATAAAATACTTGAATCTCTTATATATCCGAAACTAAGAATAAATGGCAGTACATGACTTCATGAGTTCTTTCAATAACCCCAGCACTCCTCCAAGCTGCAAATGGGGATTTGGAGGAGCCTCAAATTCAAGTGTAACACCCGGTAAACATAGAACGAATGAGGCCTCATATTCAACGATGATATCCACAAGATAATAGTGAGATGGAAACTGAAGCTTAGCACAGCACCATAAGGACTCCTAAGCTCAGCTTTAAACTTTGCATTATTAATATAAATGTCTGGTTTCATTACAAAACTCTTAACATCAGTCAGATAAATATAAGTATTATTTTATAAGAATGTGCATTAGCAATACCAAAATGAGATAATTCTTGACTTAGGCAGCAATATATACATAACAACACCCCATACTATTATGCATGACATAACAAAAATTCAGGTATTATTATCCACATAACTAGTCTGCGAGCGAGATGTAAGTTTCATCACATTCATTACTAGTGAGTGTGTAGCATCACTGTACCCACTAATCTTTTGTAACAATAAGAAGTGAGTGGCTGGGTGCACTTGTGTTGTGCACCTGCATATTCTGTCACAAAGCTACATTGACAAGCTAAATATACGTGACTCAATGAGTGAAACATCATAAGAAACCGGAGCAGCTTTTATATAAGTATACTGGGATCCAGAAGGGATTTTCCTACCACAGTAAGGAGAGCGGAAAACCACCAAAGAATGGTTATGCATAAAACTTGGCAACATCTGCCAAAAGGCGTTTCAGTAACACATTCTGCGGCATTATCAGTAGAAAATGGAGTGATTTTAAAAATCGCCAATACTGAACAAACATTTTTTAAATAGGAGATTGCCATAAGAGGAGAATTAACATTAAGAGTGAGTTCACATATTGCATAACCAATATAATGATCTGGGCAATATCTCACCACACAACAAGGGTTTCTAAAAATTGACACCATGCACAGGTTATTTTAGCTATCACTGCTAGTGGAATAATCATGATCTGCAGAAAACACCAACACCCAAAAAAAGACATACACAGGTATTTTAGCTATCAATGCTTCCAAGTATTGTTTTATTGACAAGGATCAAAGCTTCCAGCATGCTGTTTGAAAGTGTTCTATACGATTCTCATAAATATCAAGACTTCATCCGATGGATAATAAAAATAATATTTCAATATTGTCGCTTACAGCAAATATTTTAGATAACTTATTTTTACTTCATTCTCTATGTCATGCAAAAGCTGCCACGTCGTATGATAGATACCCATAGAATTAGTTTCTGTCCTAAAAACACACAGAAGAAAGCCACCCACGAACCTTTCACGAGAAAAACACAAGGTTAAACCAAATAAAGTTGCAGGATCTCTTTAAAGATGGAGAGTATAAGATACCAGCATATCTAGGTGACACTCACCCAAGTTGACCTGATTCAACGCCTCCCTTCTGCTTGAGTGGTCTGTCTCCTGCTAAGAGCAATTCCTTGGGTTTTGCTCCTTATCCTAATATAACCACTCAGCTTACTATCTGCTTGTTTCTCAATGCTTACATTCACCAAAGCATCCTCGCCAAACACACTCTTTGCATATAAGTTAGCAGCAAGGAACCCGCATTCCCCTTCCAAAGCAGACCTGGAATTATGCAATAAAAGAACAGTATACAGTGTCAATAAAGCCATATCACTAGGACAAATGATATTGCTCAGTATATCCAGATGATTAACAGAACAAAATGAATTGAAAGGCCATTCTGGAGCTTGAATCCATTATTTTAGCAAACTCATTTGAAGCAGTTCAATTACATCCACGGTAAAAGAAAACAACAGTACAATCAAGAAACTAAACCAGTTGCCCTAATCCCCTGTAGTACAAAATACTATTTCCTCTAAATAAATAACTTTTTTTGTGAAACTGGTAGCTAGCCTCTAGATTAAGGGATATAAGCAATACCTAAAAAGGTTACAGAGAGAGTTAATAAAACCCTAAATAAATAACTTGTACGATCCAATTTGAAAAGTTTACCACCCTTCTCCCGCAAAGTAACTTGTTCTATCCAACTTAAAATTCTTTCATGATTTCTGAATATACGTCAATACTGTCATTTTTGGGGTGCCCAACATAAAACCTGTAATAATTGGAATAGCCAGTTTAACCCTGATATATTGTTCGCACGACTTATGACACAAGGTATAACTAAGTTCTAGGTCTAAACAGCATCCATGATACCAATGGTCCTTAGATCCTAAAGTCGCTAAGAAGAGTTCTCATAAACCAATCTACCCGAATTATGCAAACACCATCATAGACATGAAGAATCAATTCAAGTACTTCCACAATTTCATGCAGGTCAAACACATTATTCCTAGGATCGTAGTTTATATACATCAAAGTACATCAATTTATCCATAATGGAAATTAACAAACACCAAGTCAAACACAATTTGTTTGTCATCGATAATGAAATTCTAAGTTTTATACAGTGTGAATAATCCTGCGGCTACAAGTCTTGTTAAACAGATACTACCTTATTTCCTTTTTTTTCTCTTGTCGTACAAATCTAGTCTCCAAAATGGTCCCAAAACAAGTTCACTGTATCACAACTTCGATCATACAAAATAGGAAATGCCAATAATCTAGAACAAGATGGTATGGATGCCAGTAATAACAACAACAAAAATCAGTAAAGGCAGACACAACCAAGCACAACTGTCCACACTACTAGGCAAACGGATAACTTTACAGCGCAGTGGGGCGGGCACTTCATGTTGGTTGATCTGATTATATGGTCAAGAAATTCTTTTTCATCTTGAATGACAGTGTTGACAGCAACCTGCAATTTATAAAGTTAGTGGCTCATTCTCAAGTGCTTATAAGTATAATTCATGAATTAATTGCACCCCCATTTTTGATGGTAGGACCTACAAGAGACTACTCCAAAGTTTACAGGCCAAACAGAGCATTGATTACAGATCAAGATTTACAACATTAACAAGACACATTAACTTAAACTAACACAAAACATTAATAATCCTATAGAAGCTTTTGCAAACCTATGGTAACTAGATGGTCATCAAAAACAACCAAAAAGTATACCAAATTTTAATTTTCAATTCTCCAACTCAAAAATGAGTAGAAAACTACATAGTAAAAGAATTATCTGACGGTAATAGATAGTCAAGGAGTAGCATACCTTGGTTTTCCCACTCACCCTGCCCACATACTTAAAAGCAGCATCACTACACACTGCAGGGGATATATAACTATGATGTCAATGTGGATGTTACGAAGTGCCAACCACCATTCGCTCAAACACATTCGATGTCTCATAAACAATATTCCCAAAAATGACGCTCAGTCTCAGTCGAGACACCTGATGTTTGCTTTTATCTGTTTGCTTGACTCAGGAGCAAGAGATAATTCTTGTGGACGCTCAACAAGTTTAAGATCACCCATAGTTGCCAATTCCAAACATAAATTCTGGAGGGTCTCTTTAGTTCTATTAATAACTGTCACATCCAGGACAATATCATAGTGATGAACTGTCACGTATGCTTCAGCATAAACAGGGTCGCTGAATCCTGTGAGTTGCAGTAGCTCCGGTTTAGCTTATTAGCATCGGTCTCATCTTGACAAATTTTCCAGTGGCACGTCTAAATCATCTTGGACAGCATCTTCCAACTCCAGCTGGCTCATGCCCTAGAAAACAGAAAAGTTAGGGGTACGGAAGAACAAATATCACAATGCATTGAAGCACCAACTAACAGAATACCAAACTACTTAAGAAACACATAATTGAGGAAAACAGAAACAATTAAAATGCGAATGTTTGAGATAAACTCATTGTTGTTCATTTTGGTACATCATCATCCCTCCTTCCTCCCCCTTCTCCAAGAAACAAGAAGCTAATTTAGCTAGATAGATCTGCACTCTTAGTCTTGATTATAGTCATTCAGGATCAATCAAATGTTTGATATTGATGCTTGGAAGAAACTTATGCAATGTAATATGTATGACTATCTTGATGTGATTGAAACAATAAAGAAACAAAAAGTACAACTTTGAAAGCTCTGGAAAAGCTGGAATAAGCTATGTCTGTTCTTGGATGGTGAAACAGCACAAAGAACATTTCTAAGAAGGCTTGAGACAGGAAGGTGGAAAGTGAGAAAATAGCAAACATCCACGCAAGGCCCACACAGCACAAAGTAGACACCATTGAGATTACTCATAATACAATCTAATGGTCAGTTAAGATACTTCACAGTATATTAACTGAAGTATTAGAAAGGAGCTACAGGTGACCTCCTTGTTAATCAAACGCATAATGTTCAGATAAAAGATTCTTTCTTCTTTTGAAAATGTAATGGAATGTTCAGATAGAAGGTTCTTACCCTTCTACTCTTCAAATGGTAGAAATCAATGAGATCATCTGGCTGAGAATGAGAAATGATTTGAGCCTTTGCTTGATCTCTTCTGTCTCTCGCATCTGCTATCAGAAAGCATTTAACAAAACTCTCATGGCAAGAGTTCAACCAGATCTTCCTGACCTCGCTAGTGTTACATAGCAATCTTACACACAGAACCATCCTATCATAGGAATCATTATCAATTGGGTGCGGAAGAGCTGAAGACTGCCCTAGCTGTATCATTGAGACCATGACGCAATGCATTAAAGGTTGCTTGTTCACTTCAACTTTGGATGGTTGAATTTCTTCCAATCTCAAAATGACTTAGTCAGGGTGCAAGCAACAACTGCCCCAAGGAAGAAATCAGTAAGCAGGAGGGATCTCAGATTTCCAGCGGTCAAAGATCCTCTTCGAACTACTGTTGGGGGTGAAAGCAGTTTCAGAGGGGCGGCACTTGAGTAGCATATGTCCCATCAGCAAGGACAGCAGGCCTTCTAGATGAAACAGTAGTCGAGTTTATTTGTTGAGACTTTTCGAAGAATCATTAGCTTCCCCTTCCTCAGAAACTGAATAAAATGGTAGGTCTCCAAGGCACTGCTTGATAGTTGCAATGCCACTTTCAACTTCAGATAGAGATATACAATACTCTCCAATAATCCAAAGGGCACATGAACAAACACGTGCAGCTCGAATTTGGTAGAAAGTATCCAGAAGCCTTGTAACAATGGAAACCCTTAATTTCGGATTTGTTTCAATAATCTCACGGACAAAACTACTATCAATCGCAGAAGCGACATTGTTATCTCCCAGGAAGTCCATCAACAGATGGACTAATACTGTGCTTGCAACCCTCCGGAAATTACCTAAGACATGAATGAATGGCTTGGATAAGCATTTGACGGTACTCACCGTTCTTCTCAAGTTCACCGCTCTGGGTTTTCATAACTTCTTTCTTAAGTGTGAGAACAACCTCATTGATAGCCCTCGGTGATCAACTCAAGAACAATGTCAAGTGTTTTTTCCGATGTCAAGATTGGGGCTTGAAAGTGCTCTGAGGACATCCATTATCATATCAACCATGATCTCCCTATGAGAAGATTTCAATTCATTTAGTCTATCAAGCACAATAAGCTTCACATTGTTGTCACTCTGAGATTGTAGAAGTTGACAATAGGTATTGGCTGCAGCTCTTATAGCAGTTGGGGCAGAAGACAAAGAAACAAGAGTTCCGGCAATATTCATAGACAACCGTAGCAGAAGGGGCATTGAGCAATGATATAATTATCTTGATGTACTTTCCTTTCTCCCCTTTGTTGTTCTGGGTAAACTTTTCGGACCAAATCCAAGACGACTATTTGAAGTAAGTCACCCCAATCAGATACTCTATCAACATGGGCCAAGAGGTAATTGATAGCACGTTCCTGAGCACATTGGAAAAGCATAAGAAATGCATTCCTTTTAGCTGATGGATCCTGCTCTGCGGTAAAAAATTTCAATCTTTTCTGGTGCATCTGCGGGAGCTGCTCGCCCTGTGGAAGCTTGTAAACAGCCATCACAGCAAGAATTGCATTCCGCTTAACATACGGATGCCGGTGCTCCAAGTTGCTCATAATAGATGGAATCAGAGGTTCAATTATATCAACCTCATTTAGCCGGCAAAGGAATCTCAAAGTAACTCCACGAATGTACTCATTTGGATGCTGCAAATTATTCCTCAAGTTCTGACAAATTAGGATCATTTCAGGAAGCACACGCTTCCTTAGAATCGGTCTTCTCAATAATCTCCAAATACAGAAGCAGCAGCTTTTGAATCGTGTGATCTTCAGAGGGCAAGACGTATCTACCAATAGTAATAAACAGCTGGGGTAGAGTTTCACCATTCAACAAAAGCATGACAGCTTTCTTCATGGCATCAATCTTTGCAGGAACATCATTTGCTTCGCGCTCTCTGATCTCATTGGCAAGAGCTGGAGTGCCCTTATCAAAGTGTATCAGCAACGAACAGGATTTCTCCATTTTATTCTAGTTAGCTTACCTGAAACTTAAATTTTCTCATAAGTTTCAAGATATTATGACTTTGACAAAAAAGAACAAAGTTGCAACACAATCACAAAAAGAGTCCAGCTTTTGTTTAGTTGCAGCAGTTAAATTACTCTTAAGCAGGTCTATATAAAGAACTATTTATGCAACATCTATTCTTTGTAAAGAATAATTCCATTCAAAAGAGGGATTGAAACCACACAGCTATCCAAAATACAGGAAAGAACGCATAAATGAAAATCCTAATAAGAAAAAAGGAAGCATTAATGGAAAAAAAACTAACTTTAGCAATGTTTATTCGATTCATAAAAGATGTTACTAGTAGAACGAGGGAGGTTAGGCTATCTAATCACTACAGCCTAGTGTCAGACTTAACTCTTCCACAAGTCAAATCAATACTCAAATCAACCCGTCATGATAGAAATGCAAAGAAAATGTGATCAATCATTCAATGTGTCAACAATGCCTCAATTCCAAAGTGGATGGTACACTATATGAATCGGGCATCCATCGAGCTCTATGTTCAGAATCAAACTAAATGATACAAGTGAACAACCGATCACTTTATATCAATAAGAAAAGCACATCTTACTCTTCTGATCAAAATCATTAAGTCAGCTCAGAATAGGCGGATCTAACCTTGTCAGGATTGGTTCCGAGACTCGGATCAGGCATACATTTTTTTTAAATTAAAATGCATATATATAAGAATGTGTGCAAATATAAAAAGTATACACCACTTCTGAATCTACTAACATCAAAATCCTAAATTAAGCAGTGCAGTTCGGCAGCATAATTGAACAGGACAGATTGCCGGCAGCCCTAATAATCAAATTTCGTAATGCGAGAAGACCAATATAGGGAAATCGAGCAGAACAGATTCATAACGAGAAACAAGAGTGTGACTGATCCTAACCAAAAATAAAAAAAAATCAGATAACGAATAAGACTTACCAGATTGAACGCAGAAATGGTTGGATCAACGTGAATTTTCAGAAGAGAAATTGGTACAGAGGAATTTCTGGGTTTTGGGGTGAGGTGAGAGACGGGGGTGGAGGAGAGAAATGGCGATTTTGTTGAATTGTGGGTGGGTTTTTAAGAAGGGAGAAAAGTTTGGTGTCTTTTCTCTAGATCTGCGAGATCCGCAGTGTGAGAGTAATGGTATTTCAGGCGCTGTGAACTTGTATGAACGAGTCTGAGCAAAGCTCAAGTAGAAATAACAAATAATAATTTTGTAAAATATAAATTAACTATTATTTCATCTTATGTGATATTTTTTATTTTTTGAAATTCAAATTATCTTAACTTTGATAAATAATTTTAAAGTATATTCTTCTCTTATATTTATGTGAGAAGAAATGCAAACTATAACCTATATTGCTTTTTTGAGATACTTTTATTTATATTTTAATTTTAGAATATTGTATTCACTAAACATGTGTTCTAAATATTAATTAATCGACAACTCAAAAATGAAAAGTGTCGTATAATTGAGATAGAGGAAGTAAGAAAAAATAACTAGTTCGGAGTAAGTTAAGTATGGGTAGGGTATGATGTTCGAACCTTATTTCGCTCATGCATGGGAGATAAAAGATAATCCCACCCTTTGAAATACTTTGATAATGCTCTCAAATAATAAATAAGAGCACATGAAACCGCTTTATCTTTTTCTCGTTTAAAAATGACAAACTAACGATACAAATATCCATTAGCAAAAGAGTTTAGAGTAAAAAAATACATGTTGGGTCTTTGAAACAATTTAGATTATTTTAATAAATAATAAGTTTGATATGTTTTACCAAGAAGATTCCACGTTTTTTCGCTTATAGCAATTCCTTGCATTTTAATTGAAGAAATATGGGATTGATTAACGAATGATGGTATCTGCTTTCACAATGACGCTCTTCGGAATGCTTCTGGATAGATCATTTACCAAAGAAGCGTAATCGTAACTGTGATTAGAAGGAAATAACAAAGACAAAATAGTAAAGATAAATAAACAATGAACCAACAAATAGTAGATAAAAACTAAGAATGAGATACAATGCGAATATTAAATAATACTACTAAAAAAGGAGAAGACAAGAAGAGAAAAACTAGCCCCCCCGCCTCCCACATAAAAATACTTGGGGTAAATATTAGACCTACTCACCTCTAAAAATATGTTAAAGTCACCCTCTCACGCCATGTTGTATTGCTCATCCTCTTAAGAAATTCAAGCCATATGAGCCTCTTCCTACATTGTCCCGTAAAACTTCATTTCTAATTTTGTCTCTTAGTACAGCACATATCCATTCGGAAGATCCTCATCTCTCGCCGTTCTCATTTATCAACATGTCGCTCTGGGGATCAAGCAACACATCGCCCTTATAATAATATAGGCTTAATCACCACTTGTGTAACTCATCTTTAAGTCTTGACGACACATTTTTTTATCACACAGTACCCCAAACGTGAACTCTATCTCATTCACCCCCGGCTAATACAATATATGACATCATCATCAATCTATCATTTTTTGAATTATAGACCCAAGATATCAACTATCTTTCTTAAGTATTACTTGCGTATCGATCTCTCACTTTCACCTCCACTTCATGCGCAATGTCATTGAACTTCAAGAATACTAGTCACTCGTTAGTCATGCTAACTCAAATCATTTAGTTTATGGGTTATGTCTCCAAACTTTTAGGCCATCTTTAATTTCTACTGGGTACATGCCCATCACTGTTATTTTTAAATAGTGTGCACTATGACAATTTCGTGAAAATGTTGCATCAATTGAGTCCATCATTAACGTATTGTTTGATTGGGAAACAAGTTATCTTGAGATTACTATTCAGCTAAGAGCCGACAGCATTCCACCCTCGCCGGCGACAAAGAATAACAGTTTTAGAATTAATCTTTGGATGGTGTTATCCTATCGCTTGATTGAGCTAAAATCTCAAATAAATTATCTTCAAATTATAATTATCCCGAGGTTATCACACCTCATTGTGGGATAAAACAACACTATAATTCCGAATAATTAATTTAAAGATAAGTTATTTCGAGATTTTATCTCTAACCAAACGTGAGATAAATTAATCTAAAAATTAATTTTGGGACTATTTATCTCTTATTTCTCATTGAGGGCTAACACTTTTTGAAATAACCAAACTCGAGATAATTTATTCCAAAATAATTTATTTCCTATACTGCATAACAATAACAAAAAATATAGATTAGAAAAAAATAGTGTTCATTAGCCTCATGTGTAAACAGAAAAGGTCATTTTATCATGCAAAGCTTTGATTTGAAATTTATATTTATTAACAACATAAAAATTAAAAAATTGAAAAGTTGAAAAATTCATACTCCCAGCTGATTTTTTTATTCTGAATTTAAAAAAAAATTTATGATTTTAAATTTTTTTTTAAAAATATTTTTAAAATAAGAAATTCTCATTTTCTCTGTTTTTATGTGTTTTTTCTCAAATTTATAGTATGTTCTCATTTCCAATTATGTGGGAAGATTATATTATGGAATAGTTAGTTACTACTATTGTTGATTAATGAATGAATTTTTCAAAATTATGTGTATTTAAAAGCTTATAATATATAATAGCAAATAAAAGGAACAATGGTATCATGTAATTCTAATTATTAATGTCGCGCTTAGAATACCTGATACCTTACATATAAATTATGATTGCATATGGTAAAATTATATAAAAATTAAGTAAATTTTAAAAAATTTCATAAATTACAAAATTTTCATATTAAAATAAATATAACTTTTAAAATTTAAATATTTAATTTTATATATTTTTTATTGTGATTTTTTTATTTTATTAATAATTTCAAATTCATGTCCAGATGCCAAAAAGAAATCGTATCACCTCTCATTATCATTCTTCTGCATAATTTACACTTTCAAATAGAGGCAATTGAAGTCGCATTCATATATACAATTTTTACATTAATGCTTTAATATTTATATTAATTAATGTTTCACCGCCTTAATGTTGATTCAAATATAAAAGATAATGAGTAGTATTAAGAAGTTTCTTATTTATTGCAATATATTTTTGGGATAGCTACGGATTGTACTATAATTTTACATTTCCTTAACTAATTAACAATTGTTCAGACACTTTATTTTGATTCAAAGTATATCTTTTAAATACAAAAATTCAAAAAAGAAAAAATTAAAAAAACAAAAAATTAACAAATAAATTAAAATAATCATTTTTAGAAATCATACTGAGAATTTGACACTGAGGAAGTAGTAATAGTTTTTGGCACCTCCACAACAAATTTGTGTATATCTCCCGATTTATTTTATTTTTCATAATTATTAAATTTTTTAATAGTGAGTGAAATAATCATTTTTAAACATAAAAATTATAAAAAACTATTTTCTTCTATTTAAATTGGGAGATCTCAAATTAGGGTATGGAAAGGAGTTTTTTTTTCTTCTTTCTTTCTTCATAAACAGTTAGGCTACTGACACTTCACGTTTTATTACTTGATCACCAAGCAACCATATACTCTCTCTCTCTCTGTCCCTTTCCATTCACCATAAAAGGCCTCTGAAAACCACTCTGTCACGCTTTATCTTCTTTACTATTAAACCCCTCATAAACCCCACATTTTTTTCAATCTAAAACTCTCTCTTTCTGCTACTCTTCAATGTCTTCGCCTACTGTAAGGTGGCTGTAAATCGACGTGTTCTCGGGGTGGGAGAGTTTTTCGCTGTGGTTTTTACTGGAAAAATGGTGGAGGGAGGCAAGGGATCGGTGTTTCCGGTGATATTTTTTGACGGAGAGCGGGAGATTAACATCGGCAACATTAGAATTCAACCGACGCTTGTGTTCAAGCCTTTCCAGTTGATGCTCAGTGAGAGAATCGGGATTTCGCCAAATCAGATTTCTATTTACCTATGTGATCGCAAAGGCGCCAAGTTCGAGGACCGCCGGAAGATTCCTGTCACCGGTAAAGCGAATTTCGCCGTGATTTCTCGTGAGAAGAATTGTTTCTTCCTCGTGGTTTTGAAGCGTTCTAGAAAAGCGCGGAACCGGAAGGTGAAGCCGAACGGCGTGGAGTTCGGAGAGTTTTTGAAGGAAAATGTGTTTCCACATCTCTCTCCTTCGGAGAATCTGATTCTCCTGCGGCGAAACCAGTCGGAAATGAATCAGTTCTATGATCGAATTACGCAGACGGAATTGGCGAGCATGAATGAACGAGTGCAGAATCTACAGCTTCAGAGGGAAAATTTCGAGCTAGTGATGAACACATCGCATCCAAATCTGATGCATTTGAATAGTCCGAGTTCATTTCCGCGGATCCAAGATGCTTTCCCGACGAAGAATTCAAAGGAGAAGAAATCACTTTGCTATGAATGTGAGAACACAAGCGCCAACGGCGAAACGTCGACGTTCCACCACTGCAGCAACGATGCCGTACTTTTTGGTTCATTCAGGAGCCATTCTGGACCGGTTAACCGGCCAGCAAAACAATTTCTGTGAAAACGGTTCGTCTTTTCTGTGCACAGACTACGGAATTAGGCAGAAGGGGTACAATCAGCTGCGCTTTGGGTACATGGTAAGATTAAAAAAAAGAGCTAAATAGATCAGCAAAAGTAGAAATTACAGACGTGAAGAATGTCAATTACATAAATGGCTTAGGATAAATACACTTGACTGGTGGATAGAGGAGTTTGGCACTATGATCTTTTCACCCATTTTGGTAATATTTGATAAGATGCTTAATTGTGAGCATTTTCTCTTTTTCCTTGCCCATTTATATTGGTGCGCATAAGTTTCAGCGGTCGTTTGGTATGCATAGGATTGAACAAATTATCGTATTTCACGATATTAGTTATCTCAATTATATATATGAGATAATTTAATAAGGAGTGTTTTTATTGTTTAACGAGTCCTATGCAATTATTTTTTAGTGAAAGTAATTTTTTTTTATGTTCATTGATTTTCACATGGTTTGATACGTGGGATGAAATAAATAAAAAAAAATTAATGAAAATAATTTTAGAACATGTTAATATTCATAACCAAATAATAATCCAACATCTAGTTTCGAGATAATTATTTTTATTCCGCATACTAAGTGATCTCGAGATATTC
>JACEIK010000333.1:359069-371812 GCA_018107945.1 Datura stramonium
ATAAATAGTGATTTAAAATAATAAAAAATTATTTCACATAAAATAGGATGGAAAGAATAGTATGAGTAATGGCATGCCATGCAAAATGTCATGTCTATTTTTTGCCGTTTCACTTCTAAATTTCTAATTATATTCTGCTTAATAATGCAACCTTCAAACTAATATAAGTGTGAAAATATTTTAAAATCTTTCTTCCAACCAAAGTAAATTCTATAAATTAGCAGATCCAAATATAGTCGTGAATGGACCGATTGGTGAAGATCATTGGTAAAACTGGAAATAAAAACTTTTTAAATATGCATATTTCTAATTTTTCATACTTAATCTGTTTTTGAATGTTCTTATTTCTTAAAAATATGGAAATTAAAAGTTGGTAGACCTTATTTCCTGTTGCACCTTTTCTTTTCCGGGAAACACTCAATAAAGAAAGTTCAAGAGAAATTTTTGTAATTTCGTAAAATTTTTGGGGAGTCTTATTCAATTATTAAGAAATTAGGGGCAATTTTAGAAATATCATAGAAAGCCATACAGTTTCCTTTTCGTTTCTCTGTAATCTCCCATACATATATAACATTTCGTTCATCGGAGAAGCTAACAAATCAGATAACAATGGCGGCTTACGCAGTGGTAATGGACAACCTGAAAGAAAGAGCGGAATTTATGAACGAATCGATGCAGAAGAGTCAAACAATTACCGATAATATGATCTCCATTCTCGGCTCTTTTGATCACCGTCTCTCCGCCCTCGAAACCGCAATGCGTCCCACTCAGGTATTTGTGTGACCGTGTGAGTGTGCATTACATTAATGTGTGTGCTCATCTGCATGTGATGTTTGATAGGTTACATAAATGTGATTTTTTTGTATATCTATTTGGATGAAATATTTTTTTTTGGTTCTGTTTTCTAATTTTTTGTTGTTGATGGGAAAAGATAAGGACGCATTCGATTAGGAAAGCACACGAGAACATTGACAAGACATTGAAGGTAGCTGAGTCGATATTGGATCAATTCGATCTTGCACGCCAGGTTCGCCCTCTTTGAGTTAACACACATTGCTTTTAATTTGTAGCCGGTTCTTTAAAGTTCGTTTCATAATAGCTCTGGAGTTTGCTTTGTTGGACTGTGAGTATGCACAGTATATGTATATAGGTTCAAGTCCTTGTGTCAGTAATTTGAATCCGTTCTAAGGTCCAAATGATCAAGTAGTGACAACAAGCAGTGTTATCAAAAGCAAAAAGCGCTCTAAGATCCGTCGGGGCTTTAGATGCAAAGCACAAATAAAGCGCTAGCTTTAATGAAAAAAGGCGCAAAGGGAGAAAAAATGTGTCGCCTCTTCAGAAGACACTTATTGGCAGGGAAAAGTATGCTTTAGAACTTGATGATGAAACTGAAGCACACATTAAGCGAGACAAAATGCACAACATGTTTTGAGCCTTGCTTCAAGGCTTAAGCATGGCTTTGACAACACTGTCAGCAAGTCACATTTCAAACCAAAAACATATAAGTGAAAGAGTGAGGGAGAAAATGTAAGCTCTCTAGTACTATGACGACCGACTTTTGATGTCATCCTTATTGATTGATTACTTGAATTAGTTCTTCAACTCCTGTGCCCAAAAGGATTTTATTGCGACTGCATATGAAATAGAGTGGGTTTGTTGGTTGATGCGGGTCAACTTTATAAAAATCAGGTAAAGGAGTAAGTGGAAAAGTTATGTTGACAGGCTTCTGACTTCATCATATGATCGAATTTGTTCTCATTTTATTTTGGATTACATTTGAATTTGGGTGCGTTTGTCAGTTGATTCACCTTGTAATTTGAGGATTACTTCTTCTGCTCAATTAATCATTAAAAAGTCAGCCTCGTCGATATCTTTAGTATTTTTGCTGATTTTGTATGTATCATATATCTGCATTATCCTTACATGGGTATTACAGCTTAAATTCCCTTGGAACTTTACAGACAGAGGCTAAAATATTGCGAGGACCACATGAGGATTTGGAAAGTTATCTCGCAGCAGTTAATCAGCTAAGGAGTATTGTTAAATTTTTCAGCAGTACCAAAGGCCTTAAGAGTAGTATTGGTATGATTAACCATGCTTCCAATTTACTGGCAAAGTCTGTTCTTAAGCTTGAAGAAGAGTTCCGTCAACTTCTAACCTTGTACAGGTCTGTAATTTAATATAGTATTTCTTTTTCCTAACACATACAATTTTTTTTTTTTGCTTTTTAAATTTCTTCATATCTTTTACTTGGTTGTTTTGAGTGAATTAACTTTACCTGCTCTTGTATATGTCTAGATTTATTACAGAAGCACACAAGTCATTTAGCATATGAATCTTATTTGGCTTAACTACTGCTGACCCTTTTTTACTGTTTCCAAAATTTCTTGTTTATTTTCTTTTTTTCTTTCATAGACCTAGTAGACAAAAGTAAATCTTCTTTTTTCTCTCTCTTTTTTTTGGTACCCACATGTGCCAACTAGCTTGGGAAAGAGGTGTTGAAGTTTTTTCCATGAGGTCACTTCTTTCCTTGCTCCTCTTGTCAAGCTTCAAATTGCACCGGCAGTTGAACTGCAATGATAATGCTTGAGTGATCACCTATTGTGGGTTGTCTCATAGGAAATTCTTCACATGCATCGAACAAGCAACAAGTGTGTTACCAGAACTTTTGAATTTGACCCCTCATGGGCACAGGCACACACTATTGTTCATTTCAGTTTTTAGTGATATTGAGACCTTCTTATGTAATGCCTGCCATTATTATTGACAAGTAATTGTTTGCTAGCACCAAGATCAATGAAAGATAAACCTTTCCTGATCCACGTAAAAGTAGAACTCTTCAGCTTTTTAAGTTCACTACTCAAGTTAACTTTTGTTTGATAAGTAATAATTTTAACTAACTTGAGTTGACTTGTATTGATTGCAGTAAACCTGTGGAACCTGATCGTCTTTTCGATTGCCTCCCCCAATCTCTGAGACCATCTACAGGATCACCTAATAAGGGTGATGGTACTGGAACGAAAGAGCACCAAAGAAGTTTAGAAACAGTTGTTTACCGTCCTCCAGCACTCATCCCCCCTAGAATACTGCCCTTGCTACATGAGTTGGCTCAGCAAATGATTCAGGCCGGTCATCAACAGCAACTGTATACTATTTATAAGTAAGTTATCTCCTTAAATAATGGAATATTTGAAGGAAGCACTTTAATTTTTGAAGTCGATCATAATTAACTAGATTTGTCTAATAGCTTATGCAATTGAAAGGAAACAATTCTGGCAACTTTGTTCTATGAGACCTGCCTGCTTCCAGATACAGCTTAATTGACTTTTTGATGGTCATAGAATTGATGAACCGGATTTATAGAATTATAAAAGGCAGCAGTATCCTAATCTGTACATCGCCAAGATTTCTCTTTGGTGCCCTAATCAGCCATATCTGCTATGTGATATATCTTTTGATGTAATGCTGCTTAGTTTTGCTCTATCTATTATCTTGTCTACTGACCCAGTATTTTCCATATATTACTTAAGAGTTCTGCAATTGTAGCTGTCAATATGTAACATGGCCTTTTATTTGTGAGAGAACTCACGAACTGATAACTTCCAGCCTTTTCTTGATTAATTTTCTATGATAATCTTTTATCTGACAAAGTATTTTTTTCCCCTAGATATGCTATTCTATCTCATGTCATTTGCATTTTCCATACATCCTGTTTGTATCCAGGGAAACACGCTCTATAGTCGTGGAACAGAGTCTTAGAAAACTAGGTGTGGAAAGACTTGGTAAAGAGGATGTACAGAAAATGCAGTGGGAAGTTTTAGAGGCTAAAATAGGAAACTGGATTCACTTCATGCGGATATCCGTAAGCACTGTCTCATCATCCAATTTGATTTGATCCTTGCTTTCTGTCCCTTTTATTAACCTATTCATCATTTTTGACACAGGTAAAACTTTTATTTGCTGCAGAGAAGAAAGTCTCTGATCAAGTTTTTGAAGGTCAGGATAGTCTTAGAGATCAATGTTTCGCAGAGGTTACTGGAAATAGTGTAGCAGTGCTGCTTAGCTTTGGAGAAGCCATTGCCAAAAGCAAACGATCGCCTGAAAAGCTATTTGTCCTTCTAGATATGTATGAGATAATGAGAGAACTTCAGTCAGAGGTATGACGAAATGACCAAGCAGATATCTCTATCTCCTTATTTTTTCTTTTGGAAAATCCTAGTTTTAACTTATACTTCCTGTTGCTTCTGCTGCTAACTTAGGAGCATTCTTGCAATGACTAGACTCGTAGGAAAATTGAAGAAATTCTCAGTTATATCTAGGAGTATATACTAGCTTTTGGGTACTAACAGTTCTAATGCTGACTTTTCTCTAATTTTCTATCTAGACACTTCCAGCCTAAGTGCTTTTTTATTTCTTTGAATACTTTTGTATATCTAGGGGTGTATCTGTTGCAAAAGTCAATTGACTGCTCTGTCTCTATTGCTCAAATAAAGGCATAATATTCAAGTGAATACCAGGGTAAATAAACAGTTTCATTTACAGCATCACATTTTAACATATTACCTTCAGTTCGCGTCTTTGGCTCGTTCGTGATCTTTCTGCACCCCAACTTACAGAAAAATCATTCCATCTGCCAAGATAGCTCTTTGACTTTCAACATAGATCCATAACCTAAATGCTTAGGATAAAAACTACCAATGCTACTTTTTGTTCTTCCCCTTTAGAGGGTGGATGGGTGGGTGGTGGTGGTTGAGCAACAAGTTTAGTCTAGAGTTGCTAGGGAAACTATGAGCATAATTTATAGCACAAGTATGATATAATTTGGGCAACGTAACAAATTTAATTTAATTTTATTTTCCCCTAGAGATTCTAGTTTGAGTTAACATTCGTTTTGAGTGTAATCGTTTTGGTTATTGCTTATGTTTTCTACGTTGTTCTTACTTAGGTTCTTTTCTTCGTTGTTGTCCCCCTTTCCTATTATAGTGGTATTTGTGTTTAGATAAGTTCAAACTCCATAAGATTTATATTCTTGACATTAACAAACATTCTCTATTTACTTGTTAAATTTTTCTCTCGTTCCTTTTTTCATGTTGTGGTTCGCGGTAAGAGAAAATCCATTTGTTAGTTCATTCTATTGTAGAACCTTTAACAAATTACCTGGTATCCATTGGTTCACCTATGTATTACCTTGCCTCAATTTCTTAACATTAAATACTAATTTTGGTATTTCCCTCCATTGTCCTTCCCTGTGGAAGGGGAATTTTGTTTGTGTGACAGATGGATACTATTTTTGGAAGCCAATATTGCAGTGAAATGCGAGAAGCTGCTAAATTGTTGACTGATCGTCTGGCTGAGACAGCACAAGAGACCTTTGTGGATTTTGAAGAAGCAGTAGAAAAGGATGCCACCAAGACTGCTGTTCTTGATGGAACTGTCCATCCTTTAACTAGTTATGTGATTAATTATGTTAAGTTTTTATTTGAGTAAGTCTTCACAATGCTCTCCAATCCTTTCCATACATTCATGTTTTGTTGGGAATTTAGAGTTTTTATATGTTGCACTCTGGCAGATGTTGCTGATCATTCTTGATAATGATTTTCAAAATGATTTATGTGTCTCATTCTTCACTACTTGAAATAGTTTTATGAAATGTGCTTTAAGAGTGTACATTTTTGAGGATTTCAACACTATCTACTTACTTTCCATTTCTATGAATTTCCTACGCTTTCATATCCTCCTGAATTGTTCTTTCCAGGCCATTCTTAAGCATGACAAGTATTGCATATCATGAACTGTTTTCTGTAGTTCCTGGACATTTTAGTTCGCATCTTCACTGCTTTCTGTCAGGTCTTCTGTCCATCGTTGTGTTCCTTCCTCTTTAGATTGCATCACTTCCCTTGTCTCCCCGAAACAATTAGTTTATCTGATATGGTGGAACTTTGCATTCATTTCTTTTTCAGTTTAAAGCTTGGGTTTACAGTTTAGCAATATCTCAGTATTATCTATTGACTGTGGACAGCTATCAATCAACTCTAAAGCAACTTTTTGGAGATAACGATGATGGTCATTCCAAAGACCAGTTGGGAGTTATAACCACACGGATATTGCAAGCCCTTCAGAGTAACTTGGACGGGAAATCTAAGCAATACAAAGATCCTGCATTGACTCAACTATTTCTGATGAATAACATTCACTATATTGTAAGATCTGTTCGCAGGTAAGTTAAAATATTACTTAAGAGAATGAGCAGTTTAGTTTACTAGAAATCTAACTTTACACATTCTATGACGGTCTAGGTCAGAAGCAAAGGACGTGCTTGGTGATGATTGGGTGCAAATACATAGAAGGATAGTCCAGCAGCATGCAAATCAGTACAAGAGGATCTCTTGGTCTAAGGTTTGCTTGCTACCTCTGTAGTTTTACACTCATGATGATCGACACTCTTTCTACTGGTGTTCTGGAACATTTTCTCAGTGTTTTCTTCGTTTATTTGGCTTGTGGGGTTACGGTTCTCCTTTCTTGTGAAATGGTATTCTGTGATGGTATTGATAGGGTTAAATATAGACTTCATCTTATTAGCATGATTTGTACTCCTAGAATGCAGCTTCTAATTTTGATAAAGGTGGATTCCATATGATTCTTCTGAGAGTTGATCTCCTATTAGACATGTGGTTGTTCTTCTTAGCTGAAAAAAATGGTGCCTAAAACACCAGGAGGGAGGTCTTCAATTAGCACTATTCATGTTGGACATTTGGTTTTTCATCTGAGCTGTAACGAAGGGTTCCTAAAACATCCGAAGGGAGATTTCAATAAATTCCTGTTGAGAGTTTTGGCGAAAAATTGGACATAATCTAAGTCTGGTCGATATTTTTCTTACAGGAAAATGGTGTGTTATGATCATATTGATTAAGGACAACATAATTGTCTAATAATAGCTTCCTTTTATCAGTTTGTCTAGTTCTGGAACCTATCTCTTTCCAAGTTGTGGATAAATTGAATACATAAAGATGACTGTTGAATCTCTTCTCTTCCTCTTCCATTCTCATGACCTCTCTAACGCGGTTTACAATATGAAGCCTGTTCTGAAATTTTGCTTCCTAGCCTCATCTTTTCAATTCGCTGTCACCTTCTAGCTAGCCTGGTCATACGTGTTGGATATGTGTGGAGTACTTGTACTGCATCATTTTATGTCGTCCTGAATATTTATCTTTGTGCATTACAAAGTAAAATTATACGATCGTGCTGGTCCTTGCTGCAGATTCTGCAGACTCTCTCCGTTCAAGGAGCTTCCCCAGCTGGGAATGCTTCATTTACTGGTGAAATCGTCAGTAGCAACACTGGTATCTCTAGGTCCACTGTGAAAGATAGGTTTAAGACCTTCAACATGTTATTTGAGGAGATTCATCAGAGGCAATCTCAATGGACAGTTCCTGACAGTGAGTTGCGCGAGTCTCTAAGGCTGGCAGTTGCCGAAGTCCTATTGCCTGCATACAGGTCTTTCGCTAAGCGTTTCGGGTATGCTTTCTTGGACTTAGCTTAACACTACATTGCAAATGAATTGTAGAACTTAAATCTTCTCTCTCCAAGCATTATTTCTTAAAACTATTCAAATGGGGTTAGTCCACTGTATGACTTGCACGGCTTTTTGTCTAATGTAGTACTTCCCAGTATTATTAATTGTCAGTTTTCTGTTTAATCAAGTTATATTCTATTACTAGCTTCCGATCATGTAATCTCCTACCATTTTCCTTTTCGTAACAATGAAGTTTGTTCAATTTTCATGCCACTGATGTTTCCATGCCGATACAACTGTTACAAATCATTTGATGATTTATATGAGATTCTTGGTTAATGTTTATGTTATTAGGTCCATGATTGAAGGTGGAAAAAATCCCCAGAAGTATATCCGATACACTCCCGAGGATCTTGAACGAATGCTGGCTGAGTTTTTTGAAGGAAAAACCTGGAAAGGACCTTAAACAGATATTGTAAGAACATAGTAGTTGATAAGAGTAGTTTTTCTGCAAAAATTTTGTTGTTGTTTCGATATTCTTTTGTTTATTGCACGGTTGATCAAATAAATTGGGGGATGGGGGGTTGTAAAGTGTATAATTTATTTTTTATAATGTTGTAATCATCATTTCTTGATTGAAATAAAATCATTTCATCATCACTTTGATTGTCACATAGAGAATTGATCCTCCAATGCTATTTGGAAATTTAATTATGAGTTGGCTAAACTTGATTATGAGATGATATTTTGAATACAAACAACACATGCATGACTGTTCTAGAGTGATATTTTGAATACAAATTAAAAAAAGAAACTTTATTACAAGTGTTCGAGAGAAATTGAACCCTCGTTAAGAAAGACAGTAAAATTTAAGTAAATTTTTTTTTTACTGCTGAATCAAGAGNTATTATTATTATTATTAAGTTTTCAATACATATTTTTCGAAAACCGCATTCCATATCCTAGATCCGCCCTGGCACGAAGTGGCTATATCATAAATTAGTAAAGATAGAAGTAATGTGAGTATTTAATTTTCTTTGGAGATTTCTGTAAGGTCCTTGTTAGCTTCTGATTTAGAGTTGCAAAGCCGTGAAGTTAATATGAATTCTTACTTTAATTTGTCCCTTTGACTACAGTATATTTAATCAGTGTCCACATTATTATATTTTTTAGTTTCAATCTAGATAATTCCTTCATTTTAAAATAAGTGATATTTTAATTTTTTTATTTTGTGTTAAAATAAGTGGGGTTTCACATTATCAAGAAGACATTAATGATGTTATTCCAATTTTATCCTTATGTAAATCAAGAAAGATTTATAAACTATTAAAGAACTACATTTTTTTTGTGGTATTTATTAAAGGTAAGTTAGTAAAAATGCATTTTACTTTCTACAAGTGAGTAGTTTCTTAACGGGTGTGCCCAAGTTAAAAACACCGCTTATTTTGAAACGAAAGGAGTACCATTTTATGTACAGATAAAAAAGGGTGTACTAAGCTTTCGTTATGTCGGGATTTGAGGAAGAGTTGAATCACAAGAGTCTATTATATGCAGTCTTATCTTGCATTTCTACAAGAGTTTGTTTCTACAGCTTGAATTTTTAACCTCTAATCATAGGACAATATTTACCGCCAAAACTCCCATTTAATAATTGAGGGCAAATGCCCTCTTTCTCTAAGTTTGATTTATTGGGTATTAATGGACCTAGTCCCGTCTCCTATGATTTTGCATTATTTTTTGGGGTTTTTAGTGTAAATTTATGAGGAAGGTCCTGTATTGGGTAAAAAATGGCATGACGAAGGGTAGAACATGTGGCATTAGCAAAAGATGTTCAAGAGAACTATTTCGGTGAAGTGGCCAGTCTTCGAGGATATGTTCCATGGAGAATGAGGATCTGACCCCAACATGTTTCCGAGGCCACAGGTTGATCATCAGAGAAAGGGTGGGAACTCGTGGCCCGAAGATGACAAAGGATTCGTGTTCCGATGATGTGACAATAAAAGATAGATTTGTCAGAAATATTCATATGTGTCTTGTAAATTACAGATGAATATTAGCTGATACCATTAACAGTATTTTCACGTGGAATACAATCATTTGGGTGTGGTACTTTAGTGCTCGTGTGGAACCTTTTTATTGATTGATGTATTATCTTTATAACATATAAATAATAGTTTTAACACAATCGTAAAGACATCTTTTATAACATATAAATAATAGTTTTAGCACAATTGCAATACATATGTTATTTCTTGAGCTCCAAACTTTCTAAATTTCATCAAGTCTTTACTTTTAACAGTCTTTATTCACGGAATTATTCTCAAATCTAAGGCCAACTTCACTTTTGCATCACTGGATCCATTACATACGAATGCTATCAGAGTTCTTTGACTTCATTTAGTTTACTTGTCATCTTTACTGTTATTGTTTTTGACACTTTTATTTCACTCACAAACAACTTTTTTTTAACTGCTAATAATTGAATCTAACAAATTAAGTAGAGACATATGTTCTTGACTTCGTATAAATTCAATTAATTGAAAAAATAATGTAGTAGTGGACAGACTTGCCATGGAAGGAAGGAAGAAAGAAAATACACATTTTAGTTTACTACACATATTAGTATCGGTTCCTTCCTATATTTTGCTTACATAAAATATTATGCTAGGTATTGAGGTAGGGGTCTATATCAAATTCTCCATCATCATGGATGGTGATAGTCTGTGTGAATAAATTAGGTAATTTTTTTCAAAAAAATTATTCATAATAAATTGAGCTGTCAAAAATTAAACCAACTTATAGAAGTGCGTGTCCTAAACGAGTAATAAAGTATTTTTTTAGNCCTAAACGAGTAATAAAGTATTTTTTTAGCACTTCTATAGTCCTCATAAAATTGAGAATTTAAATTCATCTCGATCCGAAGAAAACGCTTTATATATATGTTAACCTTCTAACAATATTTTTAAAATGGACCAAAAAAAGAAATTCTCTTGAGTTCTTTTCCACACTCTGATACCAAAATTTCCGCCTTCATGTTTTTCCGACTTATGTCGCTATAATTTTTCAACTTTCATGCTCTCCTAGAATATTCCAGGCGATAAAACAAATCATCCTTTCTCCCTTTCTTTTAAGAAAGGGGGGAAGGGAACAATATTGCAACAATCATGACAAATTCTTCAAACGATGATAAAAAAGACGAAACAAAACCCGTTTTAGGTTATCCACATTCCGAACAATTTCCTCAATCGGATCAAAACTTTTCCCTGTCTTATTCCAATCCTGCGTATCACTATCCTCCACCATATGATCAATATCCGTATCAATACCCGCCACCTTTTTATTACCACCCAAATTGCCAATCCAATTACTATAACGACGACAACAGCAGCAACAGCAGCAACAACAATAATAATGATAACATCTTGCAACCCCAATTATCCAACGTAGCCCCACCCCCGCGACGAAAGATGGTAACATTTTGTCGAGTGTTTTTTTGCCTTATTGTTGTTCTAATATTGAGTGTGGTCATAATATTCCTAATTCGATTTTGGAATAATTATGCATATTACCCTTCATTTGAGGTAGTATCATTTGTTGTACATACTTTCAACATAACAAACTCAACAAATGAGTTGACAGCCCATTGGGAAGTAGACGTGAGCGTGGGGAATTCAAATAGGAATGTGGAAATTAGTTTCGAGTACATAGCAACTAGCTTGGTGTACAAGTTTGCACTTCTTGAATCGTCGTTCAGCGCGCCTTTCAACGTGGCTGGCAAAAGAAACGCTGAGTTCCACGTCGATTTTGATATCCCCAATTCCAATCAGAGGCAAATCGGAGGTATTGTGGTCAATGAAATGGCTCGAGATCGGAGAAATGGTTACAACTTGGTAGTTGATCTGAGGATAGAAGCTATAATAGTGAATAAATATAGCAATGGGAACCAGTACAAAAGAAAGTTGGATGTCTTGTGTGAATATTTAATTTTGAAGTTCAAGAATTCTTCTAGCTTGCCTGTGTGGGAGGGTAATACAGAGAATTATATACAGGAATGCTCTTACGATGAGTATTGGTGGTAATTTCTCCTCTTCCTCTTTTTTTTTTTCGTACTTAATACAGTCAAACCTCTTTATAACAATGTCGTTTCTCAAAATATTTTTTGGGTGCCATGGCAATTTGTTGTTATAAAGAACAATAGTATAATACAACGTAACTTGAACAATTGATTTTCTTAAAAAACCTTGATGTAATAATAAAACGTTGTTATAGAAAGGTCTGATAGTAGCAAAATGGTTCATGTTACATTGGCAGCATTGATCTGAACAGTGTTTTGATTGTTTGAGGTCAAGTATATACGGTTTAGACAAATGCTAGTACTATTTTTGTTCTTAGAATTGATCAACTCTTGCTATATGAAGGGGAGTTTTGAAGTGACGGAAAAGTTGTACCTGTGTAATTTATAGGTTACGTGTTCGAGTCATATAAGCATTCACTAATGCTGAAATATTATAGGTTAAACTGTCTACATCACACTTTTTGGATCGAGGCCCTTCCCAAATTCTGCTAACGTGAATTGCTTTATGCACTGAACTGTTTTTTTTTTTTTGCTTTTGTGTGTGTGTGTTTTCTATTGAATTACTCATCCTAACAGCTTTCTCTTGCTCATTTTAAATGAAGGGATTTCATATGGCAACCTTAGTGAAATTTCACGGTGTACACATCAACAAGAAGGAGAGGCCACAAGTGACCTTATTAATTAACTATATCTCACGACATCGAAGGGCATGGTGAGATGAATCTTTCACCTTTTAATCAGAGTCTCGCATTTCAAATATTTTTGAAAATGGAGAAACTTCTGATACAGAACGCTTCTTTTTTGACGCTACGTGGTGCTATGTATCCCCTCTTTCACAAACATATCCTCCTTTTCTAGTCAAGATTGATATACTTAAAGCTAATATTCTAGGTATATATCAAGCACAGGGCCTAGATTGATAAAAATATAGACATGAACTTTACAAATAGTTTAAGTTATATTCGTTATTAGTGTGTAAAAGAACTTTTTTGTCCTGTTTATTTGTTACAACATATAATTTGATTTAATTTTAAAATTACAAATCTCGCTTTTTATGGAAACATATTTGTAAGTATCCTTCGAATGTATATAATTTTTTTCGATATGTATATATATATATTTTTTTAATGTAGATACTAGATATGTAGTTATAAG